>JAOSBN010047210.1:0-14888 GCA_027563595.1 Erythroxylum suave
ATCTTCCTTACATGGTCTTGATTATCGTAGATTCTCCCAAGAGCTTTAAGTCCATTAACGATAGTTTGAAATCATCCGAACATCTGATCAACAGACTCATCTTCCTTCATTTTAAACATCTCATACTGATTTACAAGAATACTAATCTTGGACTCTTTCACCTGGTTTGCATCTTCATGTGCGATGGATAGAGTGTCCCACATCTCCTTCGCAGTCTCGCATCTATGAACTTTATCATATTCACTTATACTTAACACATAACTCAAAAAAAACTGGGTCTTTGAATTTAGTTGAAATCTAGCTTTGTGATCAGCTGACAATCTGTTGTGAGGAATGGTATTTCCTTCATCATCTACTAGTTTGTATGGTCCATTTTCGATGATATCCCAAAGATCAATGTATGTGGATTCTATGAATAGCCGCATCCTGTCCTTCCAATAATTATAATCTTCTCCATTGAACGTAGGAGGTCTTGTGACAGAGGCATCTTCAACTATAAAAACATGTGATTCTACCATAGATCTTTGTCCTCACTTTGTAAAGGTGGTTCGTGGAAACCGAGCTCTGATACTGATTGAAGTAAATCACACGTTAATATAGAATTTACGTACAATAAACTAGATACACAAGAAGGGGGTTGAATGGTGTATCTTTTTTGTGAGTACAAAATCTTGCTAAGAACTTCTCTAACTTGTTAAAAGAATATTAAAAAAGTTATATGAAACTTGTTAAGTAATTAAATTGTAAATAACTTCTATATACTTGTTTAACAACAAAATAAACTGAAGTGAAAGGATAAAAGATAGACGCTGCGATTTTCATACTGGTTTACCCCAAACCATGGGGTACATCCAGTCCTCAGAGTTCATCTGAGTATTTCACTATACTTCGACAAGTTACAAGTATTCTTTCTTCCTTTCCAGAGCCTCTTCAGGTCTCTTACAAAAAGTATTCTTTCTATTACCTTAGCCTCTCCAGGCTCTCAACCTTTTCTTTCTCTGACTAGAAAGATAATGTGAGCTTTCGTTAAAGTAGGGTTGGCTCTCTTAGTATCACACTACATAATTTCTCTTTTCTAAGTAAGCACTTGAAAGTTGAAGGATCAAATGATTTCTCAAAAGTTGTAAGATTTGTAAGATCATAAAATCTTTGACTACGACTAGTATTTATAGCCTAAGTCTCTAACTGCTTCTTGATCCTTGATAACTGCTTCTTGATTCTTGAAAACCGTTGTTTAGTTGAGTTCTGTAACTAAGTCCAACTAAATAACTGTTCGACGTTTTGTCATATCTTCTTTGTATCGTCTGTATGTTTACTTCGTCTGTGTTTTGCACTTTGTCTGTATTATGAGTTCGTTTGTGTTTTGCACTTTGTCTGTATTATGAGTTCGTTTGTGTTTTACAATTTGTCTGTGTTTTCAACTTCGTCTATGTTTTCACTTCGTCTGTGTTTTCAACTTCGTCTGTGTTTTGACTTCGTCTGTGATTTGCACTTCGTCTATGTTTTCTGCTTCGTCTGTATTCTGACTCCGTCTGTGTTTTCAACTTCTTCTGTATTTTGAATTCATCTATGTTTTCAACTTCATCTGTATTCTCACTTTGTCTGTGTTTTCAACTTCGTCTGTGTTTTGACTTCATTTGTGTTTTGCACTTCATCTGTGTTTTCCACTTCATCTGTATTCTGACTTCGTCTGTGTTTTCCACTTCGTATGTGTTCTATCTTCATCTGTGTTTTGACTTCGTCTGTATTTTGCACTTCATATGTATTCTGATTTTGTCTGTGTTTGACTTCGCCTGTGTTTTGCACTTCGTCTATATTTTGACTTTGTCTGTGTTTTGCAATTCGTCTGTGTTTTTCACTTCGTCTGTATTCTGACTTTGTCTGTGCTCTACACACTTAACACATTTATCAAAACGTTCATTTATTTCTAACATTACCATTATTTGATTATCATCAAAATTGATCATCGTGAAGTCCTCTTGACTTAACAAGTACACAAAGGAGCTTCTAAAGAAGTTCAACATGGAAGGATGTAAAGATACAAAAACACCTAGGGCAACAAATCTGGTTTTGAAAAGTTTAAGCATGAAGAAGATGCTGATCAAAAGCTTTATAGAGTTATGATTGGCTCTCTTTTATATTTAACCACGTCTAGACCAGATTTAATGTTTTCTACTTGTCTTTGCGCTAGATTTCAATCTTGTCCTAAGATTTCTCCTTTAAGTGCTTGCAAAAGAAATTTTAGATATCTTAGCAAAACAATTAATCATGGATTATGGTATCCTAGTTATGATTCTTTTGATTTGCATGCATATAGTGATGTTGATCATGGTGGTTGTAGGATAGATAGAAAAAGCACTAGTGGCCTATGTTATTTCTTAGGTTCATCTTTGATCTTATGGGCTAGTAAAAAATAAGTAAGTGTGGCTATTTCCACTGCTGAATTTGAATATGTAGCAGCTAGAAGTGCATGTGCACAAGTTCTTTAGCTTAAGCATCAATTACTTGATTATGGTATTATTGTTAAAAATGTTCCAGTCTATTGTGATAATACAACTACAATTTGCTTAAGTAAAAATCCAATTTTTCATAGTAAAACCAAACATATTGAGATTAGGCATCATTTCATACATGATCATTGTTTAAAAGGTGATTTTTTTTGAAACATGCCTCTACAAGTGATCAATTGGCAGATATTCTTACTAAACCACTTAATGAAGATGCGTTTGTGAATATAAAATTGAAACTTGGTATATGTGATGAGGTTTTAATTAGAAAGTTCTATGTTAATCTAGTTGTAACTATAAGTAATGTTGATAGTGGTGTTCATTTGAAGTCTTGTACTCAAGGGAAAGACATTTACATTTGTGAGGAAAATTTGAGTATTTGCTTTAAGTTGCTTAAAGGAGGAATTAGGCCTAGAGCTTCCTTACTTTATTCAAACGTATTGAGAAATGAGAATGGAGATACGGATAAGGAAGTTGAGGAGAATTATGGCTATGATGAAATGAAAGGAGAAGAATTGTTAGGAGTATTTGCATTCGACATTCATCCCAATATGAAGCCACAGATTTGCCCTTAAACTACAGGTTGTTGCATTATGCAATAAATAGGGTTATTTATCCTAAAAAGGCTAGCAACAATCATGTCACCTCATTGGATAAAGAAATAATATGGCATTTGGAAGAAGGGAGGAATATTAATTTTCCAAATTTGATCATCCAATTGATGAGGAGAAAGGCAAACTTATTGAGAGGAGAGATTAAAGGGAAAACTACCAATTATAAAGGTATGCCTTATGGAGCTTTGATTACTTTTATCTCAAAGTTGGGAAAGTGTAATTTGAGTTCCTATGAACATTACCCATATCCAACAAATTGGAGGTTTACACCCTATAATATGAGAAGTATGAAGTTGGTGAAAACAAACGAGAAGGGTTGGGTGTATGCATATCATGTGGAAAAGCTTGGTTTAACCTTAGAAAGTGGTCAACAAGTGCCTAAAAGACAAGGGTCAAAAAGAGCAAGTGAAAGGCCAAGTAATGCAAGGCCAAGTAATATGAGGAGAAAGTGAAGTATCCCAAGAAGAGCTTTAAGGAATTAGAGATCAAATTGAAGAAATGAATGTTTGAATGGATCTTTAACAAGGGATTCTAATTCACTTGGAGAAAAACATCAAAAAAAATTTTGACCAACTTGGTTGTAGACATGACGAAGCTTCTCCACATTGATGACCATTGCATTTCACCTAGACCGACATTTCGTCATTTTTTATTTTTAAGACAATGTTTGGTTGATTTGACTATATTTGGGTTTGATATTTATGTTAATTCCTATTAATATGAATGTTTTGTTTCATTTCTTCTTCATTCACTTTTCTTGTTCCTTTTGATTTGTACTTTTTACATTTTTTTATTATGACAAAAAGAGGGAGAAAATGAGAAAAAGAGGGAGGTATAAAAATGTTGATTCATTGATTGAGGGGGAGACAAACTATCCCAAAAGACAAGGCATAAAAACTTTGATCATCTTTTCTTTGTTTTTCAATTTCTTGTTTTCAATTTCTTAAACAATTTCTAAATGTTTTGTTATTATCAAAAAGGAGGAGATTGTTGGACCATTGGATTTTGACAAATTTAATCCTTCTATGTTTTGATAATAATAAAACTTAAGAAATAGTTCAGAAATAATTTCAGGTTAACTAGGTTAAAAGGAAGTTAAAAAAAATGGACCAAGCATCTAATAGTTGACTATCATGTGACACTGGTTGACTGAAGGCTTGCACTGGTCGACTGATGATGGTCACAGATGAAGACAATTGCATTAGTCAACTAATGAGGATCAGAAAAATAAAAACGTGGATTTCATGTGAAGATTTTGCATGAGGATTTTGCTCATGTATCTTGACACTCAAAGATTGGAGAATCTATCAGATCTATTGGTTAGAGAACTTGACAAGTCGGCTATCATTTTTATAAGTCGACCATTTGAGGTACAGATCTGAAGACTCATATAAAAGAGTCTTGCTAGTTTATTATCACTCGGAAGATAAGTCAGTTATGATGTATTTGTCGACTACTATCAGGTACAGTTGAACATATTTTAAATTTGTTAAACGAATTCAAATGGGAGAAAATTTTTCTACCACGGCTAAAAGTGTTCAAGAGCGTCTTGAACCCTATAAATAGAGGTCTTCACTTCAGAAGAATTAACCAATAAGCTCTTAAAATAATCATACATTCTATTGTGCTAAAATTATTCTCTCATTGCTCTTATATTGCTTACATAGCATACTTCGATTATCTTCAGTTGTACTTAGTTTTATCATTTTGTTACTATCCTTGTTATTATTGTGAGTTGAGTGATTAGAGAAGAGTCACTTGAGAGGTAGGATTTGTGCTGAGAAAACAAATCATTTGTAAGTTATAACTTGAGCCGGAAGTCAAGTTGATTGGAAGAGTTCATACTAAACTAAAAAGTGTGTAGTAAAGAGCTTTGACAAAATCCTAAGTAGGAGCTTAGGTAGAGGACGTAGGTCTTTGGACCGAACCTCTATACATAGTGTGTTTGCCTCTCTTCTCTACTCTTTTACTTTATATTTCCATTTGTTTTTGTTTTACCTTGTGTGTTTTAATTTTTTGTTTTGTGGCACTTTGCAAAAAGAGTTGGAAAAACTTGAAAGTTCTATTCAACCGCCCTTCTAGATCGTTTTCACACTTCTCTTACAAAATTCAGGAGAAAGCTATCTAACTTTTATCTCCATGTTATGAATAGAGGCGGCATGATTTTCAAAAACTTGATCGAATTTGTTTTCCAATCTCTTATGACTTTCCTCCTAGCTGGAAAACATCCTCTTCTGGCTCTCTTCGATATTTGTTAGCTTCTCCATCATTTTATTGAATTTTGAATCCCATAAACTCGACTCATCTTGCTGAAATTAAAATTGGTCTTGATGTCCCATGTGAGTACTTACATTGTTGGACTAAAAAAAACCCGGAGTGTACATGCTCTAATAAGGATCAGTACCTCCCCGACCATACTACCCTTCATTGTAATTTGCAAAAATTTCTAGCTCCCTATAATAACTATCTCCCATCATTGTTCTTTCTATTTCTTCTCGGCATCTATCCCTTCAAATGTCTCATTCCTCATTCTAAGATGTCTTGATCTGCTACCAAATTCTGTTGATCTTCAAGTGTTCCTTGTGTTCATGCACCTGTAGATACATAAGTAAAAGTATCAAAAACTCTTAAATCGAAGTAATCTAAACTAAACAAGAAGGTAAATAATCAATCTGTGGCAACAGTGCCAAAAACTTGTTGAGTGTAATCTATGTATCACAATCTACTCGTTTTATGCTAAAAAACACAAGTGTAAGGATCGTGACTTATAGCTTAAAAGCAGATGCCCAGACACCACTTAATTCTGAAACAACTTTGTTTGAAAAAGGAAAATTTTTAATTGAAATAATATAGAAAATTAAATTGAAATTAAAATACTAATAATGAACAATGAACAATACCAAAATATAGAAAAGTCAGAATTGAAGAATCTAAAGACTAGAGATTACTTTCTCCCTCTTATTTTATTAATTGAATTACGTCTTACCCAAAGATTTCCAAATGTATTAATTACCTTCTCTCAAGGTGTAATTAATTGTCCCTAATCAAATTTAATGTGATCAAATGAACAATCTATCAACCTATCCAATCACTCTACAAATTTTGATAGGTATTAAGCTATCATATAGGTGATTAATTAACCTAGCCGAGATCTCTCTTCTAACTAGTCAATTAACGTGATGATTGTAAGTCTATAGGTTGCCAACTCTCATTGTATAATCTTACACAAATTTATCTTACTCACTCTCTCGATTTATCACAAGATAGAAATAAAATCAACAATCATCAAAGACACTTTCATTCAATTCAACAAAATAGTTCAAAAGCAATCCCTAAAACTAAATCAGCCTATCATTGTCTCTGTAACATCTTCAACACACAAATAATCCATCTTACAAAGATTAGAAGAAAGAAAAACACTGAAAATTGAATAAAGGAAGTTTCTTCTCTTCTTTGCCAAAATCTGGAACTTTAGATGTTGATGAGCTATTTTCTCAATCTCGATGATAATCCTTAACTTTAATGCTTCCTCAAGACTCCAAACTTGTGTTCTTCACTCAAGAAAGTTGTTTTTCACAGAGGGCTGTCGTTTTCTTTTCTATGGAGGTTTAATTGTCCTTTAATAGTCGAAAAAGCCTAAGTTTAATGAAGCCTCACATAATGTCTTAGTTTATAATTCCCACGATCGTGGGAATGGCTAGCAGAAAGACTCCTATTCTCTTCTCCTCTTTGATCTCTAGCTCAATCTCCAAGTTGCTACATCTTTATTCCTACATAAAAATGGTCAATTCTTACCCTAAATTGATATCAAACATATAAAAACAATGATGGAAATCAAACTAAACAAAATTATACAAAATGAATCTTGAACTACAACCATAATCAACAATTATGCAAGAAACATATGCTAATTACTTAGAAAAACATAGACTAATGCATACCTATCACTACGCTAACAAACCATGTGCTTGTGGATTATCGAGGGCTTTTATTAAAACTTACACACATCAAACACCTTATCAATACCATCCCCATACATAAATTGCCATTACATATTAAAAAATAATGGTAATGTCTCAATACCATGAATGAAGTCACTCACACATTCTTAGTTTGAAATATATTCCTACCTAATTTTAATCACCAGTTAGGAACACATCCTTCCAATTCAAACAGGGTCACTAGTTTCCTAATATTTATTATAATTAATTTCACCAATTTAAAGTTTAATTTGAGTTGCATTTTTTGATTTTAAAATTTAAGGGATAGATTTGTTTAGATTAGATTAGAACTTAAATTTCAAATGTGTTTTAATTATGATTTGTATAATTCCCTTTCTAGACAAATTAACAACGTTATAGATCTAATTTTTTCATCAACTTAACATAATGTTGATTATGGTTCAAATTCATAGACTATATAGATTATGCAATTTACACTACTATGAATACGAGTAGTTAAGGATAATGGGATGGGGTTAGTATTTGTTAATCTCTAATATTGGTTTAACATTTAGATTATGTTATTATATAGAGAATTTGAATTAATTTAGACTTTTTCAAAAGAAGCTTTCAAATTTAGGGAGCCCTCAGAAGAACCGCAATTGTATTTCTTCCATTCAATAATTGAATATTCAAAAATATCTTATACACTATTCATTGGTGTCAACCACTTCAGTGGTTAAGCCTTTATTAGTAAATGAGATTATATATGAATAGAAATCGTAATCACGACAAGAAGTTAGCGTTATGCATCAATTCACATATAAATTAGATCAATAGTATGTCAATTAAATTTACCAAAATAAAAGCATAATCAAATGTGAATTTAAGACATTGTAAAAACCTCTTTGAAGTGAAGGAATCATATATGTACAAACACAAAGACATAATGAAAATTTATTTAAAGGTATATTTACTATTATAATCTAAGTTTTTTTATAAGGGACATACCCAAAAAATACACTTACCACTCTTACCTCAAATATTGTCTATTCATCATTTTCGTGCCCATTATACATAATTATTAAGATTGAAAAGATACATCAAGTAATAGGCATCTGAATGAAAAATTGGAGGATTTTTTCCTTTCAAGGGTAAGCACGTGAAAGTCAATGTCAAAAGTTGGAAACTTGAGAGTGGAAGGGATAAGAAAGCTAAAGCATAAGAGATCAATTAAATAAAGCCTTAAGAAAAACTAGAGGGAAAATATAATTCATCAAAATTTTTAAATGGAAAAATGAAGGAAAAGAAATATTATCTAAAATATGAGCACCAGTATACTATAAATGAGTAAAAAGAATACCAAGTATCAATAAAACCAATACTAGCATACATTTAATATCACACATATGTACAAATAATATCGTCACTTATAAATGATAAGCCATATATATTTATTTTTAATATGAGAATATCGTATATGAATATAAAGAATATCATGTTTTAATATGCTATTACAAAGGCTTTGTACATTAAATATGATGCCTATATATATATATTATCATTCTTAACAAATAAATCACAAGTTCACTTTAACATTAAAATACCATGAATGCGTATAAAGAATACCATACCTTAATACAAATAATACTAGGACTCCATATGTTCCTATGTATAAAAAGTACAATCACTCGTAACAAATAAATAATAACTTCACTTTAATATGAGAACACTATGATTAAGTACAAAGAATTACGTGCCTCAATATAAGCAATTGTAAGGCTCCATCAATAGTGCATCTATATATAAAAAGTACGATTATATAAATAACGCCTTTAATTAATATGACAATAAAATGAATGAGTATGAAGAAATTCATGCCTTAACAAAAGCACTAATAGGACTTTATGCATTCAATACCACACTAACACTAGTAACAAATAAGTAACTCCATTTTAATATAAGAGTACAATGAATGAGTACAAAGAGTATACGCCTCAATATAGCCAATGATAGGACTCTGTACATTGAATACAAAACTAATGTATAAAAAGATACTATAACATATAATAGATAAGTTATAGATTCACTTTAATAATAGAATACCATAAATGGGTATAAAGAATATCATGCCTGAAAAAATCTAATACCAAGACTCTATACATTCAATGTTATACCATTGTAGAGACAATGTCATCACTGATAATTGAAAACTCACAATTTCATTTTAATATAACAACACTATGAATAAGTATATAGAATATCATTCCTCAATATGACCAATATCAAGTCTTCAGATATTCGATACAATGCTTTTATACAAAAATTCCATCACTCATCGAAAATAAGTAACATTTTCACTTTAATACAAGAATATTATGAACATGTACAAAAACTATCATGCCTAAAAACTAACTATACTAAGACTCTATACATTCAATACCATGTCTCTACAAATTCTACATTAGTTACGAATATCCTATAGTATACATTTGTAAAAATTAATTGTTCTCTTTGCATTTTTTTCATAAATAAGAGTATAATGTCTAAAATTATGATGAAATATGGTTAGTCTTTTGTCAATCTCGTCATTTCCATAAAATTTAATAAGTTATGGTAAGCACTTTACTATTGCAAAAATTTCTAATCTCATACGAAATAGTTCTTAAAGATGAGGAGCATTACATGAATGGCAACCAAATTTTCCACCTCCATTTGAGTATGGTAAATTTAGGTACAATAAAACATTGATCCATCATAACAAAATGAGGTAAAAAATGTAATTAAAAAAAGTTTTCATTCTTGTACGCTTATATAACCCAAACTGGTTTATTAATAAATTTTTAGGTCCATAACTTCCAACATTATGGGCCTTCGCTCATCATTTCTATTTAATAAAGCACTATTTACGATGCACACATTATTCATACTTTAGTTGACACAATAACCTAAAATCGTATAATGATGCCAAAACATATCATGACATAAAAAATTAGTGATATAAAATATAGAAAATGTTATATTAGTAATTAGGTCAATATTTATTTATCTGTGACTTTAATAGTTCATTTTAATTTTGAAGTCTCTTGTTAACTGTGTCCTAATAATGTTGATTGGAATTTTTGGGCAATAAAATAATCTTGCGCATCTATTCATAATCACATGTTTCTATTGATAACATGGTAAAAATTGAAATAGGAATATCATGTTATATTATTGTACCTAATTTACTATGATATAATTGATCATCATAAAAATGAAACAATAACTTTTTACTTGTCATATTCATTAATGAACTCATGGTTTCTTACTTTTCTTCCTTACTTATATAAATAGTGTCCAAACCATGTTAATGACTTCAAGTAAAGATTATTCCATAAATATTTAGTCAATATGTAAGAGCTTTATCTTATAAATTACCAAGAAAATGAAATTTAAAAAGGGAAATTAATTTGGAGGGGATATTAACTTGTGAGATATAAGAAGATGTTAATTTACGAAGATTACGTTCATAAAGCTGGTTAAAAACCAATGATCATAAAATCCAATTTTTTTAGAGTAAAAGGACAAGCCTAAACTCAAGTTATATGGATTTATTTTTGTATAAAATTAAATAAATTATAGCTTCAAAATTCCAAAAATTAGACATCATTCATCAATGTAACCAAACTTTGATTAAGGTTAAACTAGACCTAATAAAATGAAAGACAAAGTTTAAAATTCTTTAAGCAATTACTGGTTGAACCAAACAAATAAAAAATTTATCAAAGTTGAAAATATATGATGACATCTTAGTATTTTCTCTGCTTTAAAAACCGTATATAGTAATAATTCAATTTAAAGGTAAGATAAAATCCATTTCATTAAGCATAATCTTGCATTAATTATGAGTTGACAACCATACAGTAACTTATAATAGATTTTAGCGATGAAAATTACCGAAAACATATTTGGCGATGGAAATTACCAACGAAAAAAGTCATCGTGGAAACAGTCGTAGGTAAATTTTAGTGACAAATATAATGAATCCATCACAAATTTTTCGACTGAATTTTATATTTCCATCAATAAATTTACTGACAGATTTATAATATTTAATCGCTAATTTCCTTACAGAATAAGTTGGTGAATTTATCGACAGTGAAATTTAGGCCTGCGTTAAATTTACGAATGGATATACAGCATTCCGTCAACAAATTTAGCAATAAAAATCATTAGATTTTGCTAAATTTTTACTAATGAAATAGATTATTCTGTCCAGAATTTATCGTCGACTTATTATATTCCATCAATAAATTACCAACATAATGATGTAGTTCTGTCCAGAAATTTAACTATGATAAATTTTAGCCCTTATTTCTCACTTCCTACCTGAGCTTTGTGTTAATAATCTTATATTCTTTTTGTTCTTTTTATTTCTGTAAATAATATAAAATTGATTGATAAATATAAAGCAAACATTATCCTGAATGGTAATATAATAAAAATTATAATGTAACTGAATACGTATCTTCAAATTAACTATAAATTAAGAATTTATACAAAAATTTAAGAGTAACATAGCATCAAATACATTCACTTATCCATCTAAGCTATGCAGGTGGTGAAGGCAGATGCTCTGACTGCTGTGATGAGTTTCTGTCCCTCCCCTTCAACTCATCCACCTTTTTATGGAGCTGGGTTATGCACTCTATTAGCATCTCTACTGTGCCCTCAAGCTGAAGGACTCTCTCATTTGATGTGGAACACTTACTAAATCCAACTGTAGTGGATGTGGAGGATTACAAATAACATGCGTTTGCAAATGAACCTATGCCAAAAATCTATCTGCAATGCTCCCTATTACCCACTGGATCAAGATATGCCTGACTCCCTGATAGTTGCTTAATTTATTATGAAATTATTTCATAACATTTAGCAATTATTGACAATGAATTGCTTAAGATACTTACTTTGACTTATATATGATTTTAGATATAATTTGGAAGCAATGAGGTTAAAGTGAGTCAAAAGCTATCTATTTTGGCCATTTTCCTAAGATTAATTTTTACATGTCTTCTTGGAGCAAGAAGAAGAAAAATAAAGACAAGAGAAAAATACAAAGACGATTTAAAGTTGGTCATGACTATGCATGTTCCATGCAAGAATGTTAGCTCAAAGTTAATGGAAGGCATTTGGATTAATTGGTAGAGCAACATGAAAGAGAAGTCCATGCCAAAGAAAAAGACACAACATAAGAAGGCAGCTGCTGGGATAAATCACCAAAATGACAGCACATGTGTGATGTGAAAGAGAAGCGCAATACGACATGAACATATGAAGAAAACACAAGGTTGCAAGGTGGATCAAAAAGAAAAACATAGATCAGACATCTACATTTAATGTAGATCAAAGAGTAAAATGCAGATGCCTACTAAACAATGTTTGCATTTAACCCAAACATTATGCAGATATTGAGTGCGTTTTGCTTAAAACGCACAAAAGACATCAGCGAGGGTTAAGTGAGGCATGAATAGTAGCTTGAGCAACATTGTTAATTTGTCAAATCAATGAACAATAGCTAGTAGAGAGTAAAGAACGGTAGCGGTAGGAGAATAGTGGCGGCAAAAGAGAGGAAAGGTTTTCGGCTGGGACAATTTTCATAGGGGCTTCGACCTTTTCTTAGGAGAGACCTATGAAAGGCTAGATGTCTTGACGCTAGTTCGGAGGTGACATTGATATTAACCTCCTGGTGGTAAGTGTAAATTGCATCGTATTTTAGGATATAGTCTAATATGTTTTTATCCATTAATCCAATCATTTAGTATGTGCTTAGGTTAAAATTGTGTTAGTTTGTTAATCATTTGTTTTTTAAGTGTTTTATGGGTTAGTAAAAGCTTTTTAGCTTAAATATTATGTTTTTCAGGGTCAATATAAAAAAACGAAGGAGTTTTAGAAGACATTTAGATTGAAACAACAACACACAATCGTGTCGTGACAAAAGGCCACGATCATTGCCTACATTGAGCATATGTACAGACATTCACGAACTTCATGTTTTGAGGGATTTTGGGAACTTTCAGACCCCCAAAAAGCCCTAGGGTTACCCAAAACATAAAGAAATATAAAACGAACATAAAGAAGAGAGAAGAGAAGCTTTTGACATTAACCACCTTGAAGAAAACCTAGAGAGAATTCATAGAGAGATTGAGAAAGAGAAGAAGAAAGAGAGTAATGGAGACAAAGTTTAGTCAACGTACTTCCCAGATAAGAAGTTTCTCGACATCACTACCTCCCATTATATGTTCAGATCATATTTCTTGTTTATTTTCTATTTTTATTATTGTACAGAATTGGGAATAACAGTTTGATGATAGGATTTTGAATGTTGAGATGTTCTAAACTCACCTTCGGAGTTTTGTCTTTGAATTGATGAAATTCGATCATTTATGTGTTATTAGATTGGTTTTTGTTTACTTCTGGACATGCATAATTCAATAATAAACTAAGAGGGTGAATAGAATTAAAAATAATTAAATTGGGCCAACAGGAGTTTGGTGATTTAATAGAACAAAAATTAAATCAAATTAGTAAATTGTATGAAGAGAGATTTTGCATAAGTTTCTGATAGTTTATTAGACAACTTTAGAGCTAATTAGGCTTTTGGATAGGTTGTTAATTAAGAGATTGCAACTTCCACAATCAGATTAGGGTTTGTAATTTAGGGTTAATGGCTATAACTTGATAAAGAGTAATCAACCCTAGGACCATCTAGAACTAATAATCCAGATAATTCGTAATCAATTAGGTTATCATTTAGGATAGGTAAAATTCCTTTTCTCTCAATTGGTAATTCCCTTACATTAATTCTTGGCTGTGTGTTCCAATTGATGAATTACTAATATTTCTGTGATTGATTTTTTATTTGATGTGATTGATTTAATTGAATTCTAGTTTTAGTTTTATTACATTTTGAATTTCCACGATTTATTTTGACCTTAGATTTTAGGATTAGATTATCCCTCCTTGTGGGATTGAATGGTTCAGTTGTAGATTATCGAGGGTATTTATCAAAACTTAAACACATCAAACACTCGATCACTTGTATTAAGCGTATTTCATCAGTTTGGTTGTTTCTTTCTCTCGTTAGAAATTTATTGTTTTATCCTATGTCAATTGAATTGGGTTTTATGCATGGATAATCAGATTTTTGTTTTTATTCGATTGTTGATAGCGAGATCTCAAATAAACTAATTAGTATTATTGTTGGCCCCCAAAATTTTTAATTGAATTAAGTACGATATGTTATGGAATAAGCATGGAATTTGAATTTTTTTCCTTAGAATGAATGGAGTTATTAAGTATGATTTAAATAAATTATGAGATCATGATAGAATTATTATTGGAGTTTAATTATTTACTTAAATGTTAGCAGGATTTTATTTCACTAGATAGTGAAATTAATGCATTAAGAATGAATTAAGGGCATTTTTGGCATGACACTTAAGTTTGGAGAGCAATAAGCATTAAAGCAAGGGTAAAGTGGATTTTTAGCATTTATTAAGGGTAAAAAGGGAGGAGGAAAATGATGTCTTGTAAAGTAGAAGACCAAAAATGTGAATTGAAGAGAACGAAGTGAGAGAAACAAAAATTAGAAGATAGAAGACAGAGAGAGTGTTGTTGGAGAGAAAAGAAAGGAGAGAAAGACAGCTAAGCTAGGTTTTGATTTTTCTTAGTCTTAAAGAGTGATTTTGAAGTTGTTCAAGAAGTGAAAAAGGAAGAGGAGGATTAGAGCTTCCATTAGAGCCAACAATCTCACTATTTGGTGAAGATTCAAGGTAAGTTTG
>JAOSBN010047261.1:0-14884 GCA_027563595.1 Erythroxylum suave
GACGGATCAATGTAGGCGTCGCTATATTCCGTCGGTAAAATTTGTAACAAAATTCTATGCCGACGGACGTTTTTTTCTTCGGAAATGTTCCTATTTTAGCGACTGAATGGGAAGTTCCGTCGCTATTTTCCGACGGAAATGGTTCCGTCGGAAAAGTTCCGCCGCTATTTGTTCATTTTCTTGTAGTGATTGGTAACCAGTATAGTACATTAATCAACTAGTATTTATTAAAAGCACCAGATTTACTAGTTGTTAGAATATTAGCTGACTAGTAAGTATGTTGGTCAACTAATATGGCATATGGACTAAACAATACACAACTAATGTTATAAAAACTAACGACACATCAAATTTAACAATTTAAACCTATATTGATTGAACATAAAACCCATATTGATCGAACATCTAACCTATATAGATGTCCAATCAACCTAAAAGCATTATTTTAAAAACTTTAAACGCTCAAATTCAACTTTTTAAAAGCAATGATGATTTAAGCACTCCCCAAAACATTCCATAAAGTTTGTTTGAAAGATCGAGAGGATTTTGTATTAAAAATAAAAGCTTCAATGCCTTTTGATGAATGAAAAGACTCATGCCATAAAGAGAAACAAAATATTTAAACATGGTGAGCTTTCTACATTATCAAAAAAAAAAAAGGTGAACTTACAATAAACACATAATCTAAGATAACCTTGATACTTTGTCTTTTCTTTCATAGACCTTCTTTTTGACTATATCTCATCCTCATATTCCTTCTTATCAAAATATTGAACCAATTAGGAGTACATATGTTTTGGTATCATCAAAACATTGATTAAGAGCTCCTTTGATCAAGCAATCTCCCCTCGTTTTATGATTACAAAACATTTCTGATATTAGAAAATAATACGATAATTAAGAACACAAACAACTATCTATTTCAAGATAATAATTAGCTCCCACTTAATTCTTACATTAAAATAATTCAATATTATGAACTTAATTCAATATTAAGAACTTAATTTAACAAAAAAGATATTCATTATCAAAGAAATATCCATACTATAGATGTACATCACATAAAATGCACCTATTACAAAAAGCTATCACTACCCTTAAATTTCGGCACTCCTTTTAAATCTAGTAGCAAAAGAATTATTATCCCTATCTGTAGAAATATCAAACATTAGTTAGCTAGAGGAGGAAAGTGATACTTAATGAAGCTGCACAAATCTTTAAGTGGAGGCATCATTATGTTTTTAATTGAAATCAAATTTGCATCACAGTATAGTGAGATGATATTTAATTGATGTTAGATAAGCATCAGGTGGAGACCTATGACGTAGTTGTGAAGTTATGGCCTCATCATCAATAGGGAGTTCAATAGTGTGACTCAAGAGAGGCTTATTAGGCTTATCAACATATGGTAGATCCTAATGTACTACTGACAATTGTTAAGGTTAGAGTTCTTTTACTAGTATGGCCTAGTCATTTAATCATCAATCAATTGGTACCTTAAATGGTTCAGATTATTAAAGTTAAAAAAGAAATCAAAATCAATCACATCACTTGCTAGAGCAATATGAAGTTGTTGGAAAGTGAGGCTCATAATAAGAGCATAGGGAATATTTTATTTATTTTTCTTTGTTTGATGGAAATGGACTATATTGAGCAAAAGGAAGAAACTAAGATGAATACCTTCCCTTAACATAAGGGTGGAGAGTAACCAAAGGTCATCTTAACCTAGAAAGGTAAAATGTCCACTAGTAGAAACAAAATTATACCAATGAATAGATGGTGAAAATGAGAAACAACACTTAAGCCATAACAATGAGGGGTTTTTTATGGACCTCTATATTGGTACCTAACTCAAAATGATTTTGAATATATCAAACAAAAAATAAGGTTGGATGTGCATTTGATACAAAAACAACAAAATATACAATTTATAGGAATGAGAATGCCTAAGATCTCATTTATGAGATCATAAGTAAATGGAGTTTATCACTATGAATTTTAGAAAAGATATGGGTGTCATTGCGAATCACTTTACAACTAGCATAAAATTTATGGGACTTATATAATAAGCTTTAGTAAGAAGGAATTCCCACTGTTGATTAAAGAATTATTTGCAAACACCATGTGCTTTGAAATGCTCTAAAGTAGTAAAAGAGATAACATGATTTTCATACATATAGTCATAAAACTAAAAAGAGTCATAATCAACTTACTTATCCTTACTAGGAGGAGGCATAAGAGGTGAAGGGGTCAGGGATCTCTCTTGAATCCTACAAATCCTAGAATGTGTGCAGGTAGCTCTACCTCAAGTGACTGTCCTTGGTATAAGATTAAGATTCCCTTTAATTCTTGCCATAAGAAAAGGGAAAGGTACAAGATAAAGAGTAAAGGTTTGAAAATAAGATAGGGACTACAAATTTAAGGTCACCTAAAAGAATTTTCAACCATTAATAAAGAATGAGTAATCACGAAGCATAGTGAAAAATAATTATAAAGAATGCAAAAATTGATTAGGAAAGACAATTGATAAATACAAAGTGTTACAAAAATTTGAATTTATTAACAAAGTTTGTAAGCATATAATCAAGGTTAAAATTTTTCAATAAATTAACCTATAATTATGCCCAAATGCAAAAACATAATTTCTTTAATGCACCTAATCAAAATGGCTTAACCAATGCATATATGACCAAATTTTAGTGAAATGAATGTACGAATAACTAAAAAATGTTCTTAACTGAATTAGAAAATATTAATTACACTAAAGAATTTGATTAATTTGAAATTTCCAAATATCATTTAAGAAAAATGACTACAACGTCTAATTAGGCACAATTCAATCTAATTGATAAGTAAAAAACCTTAAACTAGTCTTCAATTTTAACAATGAATATTTAATTTTGAAAAAAATATTTAGGATATCTATAAAAATGCGAAATTCCCAAATCAAAAACCCTAACTTGCTTAAAATGAAAATTAGTGCAATTTAAAGACATTCAAGAAATTGAATGCATAAGCATGCTTAAAATAAGATCCCAAGCTAAATGAAAATGGCAATTGAAATAAAAAATGAGAGATTGGAGAAATACCCAAATCGATGGAGTTAAGGCTTAGTTAAAAGTGGTTGGATGAATAGAGACTATAGAGTGATGGCATGTGGTCTTTTAGATGTTGTTGAGCTTGTTAAAGTTATGCAGGTCATCAAAATATCACCGAAGAAGCAGAGAAGAGTGAGTGAGAAGTGAAAGTGTGGTAAAGAAGAGAAAGAAGGATAATTCTATTTTAAAAAAATTGATATACTGGTCGACCAGTCAAGTATAATGGTTAACTTGTGACTAGTGTTTATCCCTTAATATTAGAATATTGACTCTCATGGTAGACCTATATTTGTTGATAGTCAACCAAAGTGTGTAACCAATGTTTCCACAGACTTATCTAGGCTAAAAGCCCAAATTAGGGCTTAATCTTTTTGAGTATGATCAATTTAGAACATTAACTCTAAACCAACTCATTTAAGGGCTATAATCTCACGGGTCTGATCAATTAAAGACTTTTTTGAACAAAAATTAGGGCGTGTTTACACGTGCCATTACATGTAGCCAATGTGGCATGATTACCCTTTGAAAAAATGCCACATATAGAAGAGTAAAATGTTTAAAGTTTTAACCTAAAAATTTTGTAAATTTTCATTAATTCTGTAAAATTCGTAAAGTAAAAACAGGGAAAAAAATTAACAGAAAAACCTAAATCCCATCATCGTTCCCCTCTCTGACGCATCTTCATCGTCGACGATTCCTCTTGAGTCTTCATGCAAGCAAAATCTTGTTGTTCGCCCATCTCCAACAATGGGTCACAAAGGGTTGCCCTTGCCTGATTCGCGGTTGATCATTCGTGAAGAGGTTGTGTTGATTGGTCTTCATTGTCCTCCAATCCGTGCTTTAGTCTTCATTGAAGGGGTTGGGTTGCTTGGTTGATGCAACATCTCTTAAAACTAAAGTAAGTCCTACAATTAATTTGATGCTTTTAATTCTATTTCCCTTTGCTTTACTAGTGGGAGTGTTTGTCGTATGAGTGTTTATTTGTTTAATTACAAAACTCATGTATTGTTTTTATGTTGTTATTTACAATAATCTGACTATAATTGATGATAACATAAAGTTCTGATTTTGTTATTCTATCTAGAAGACTCTAATTACTAGTAAGTTAAATTCGATGTAACAATTAAATTGAATAAGGATTGTATTTGAACATTAAGCCATAATAAACCATTAGAACTTAGTAAGTTGGTTGATGGAATTGTTATGAATATGTTAAGCATCATGTTCTGCGCTAGGCTTGAAATTTTAAGTTTCACTTCACTATTTCCTTTCAACATTCTGGTTGAGTGTTTTCCTTTTCATGGAGTTAGTTTTTTCGGTTTGGCAAAATGACATTTGATGAAGTAACACTGCAGTTTCACCATGCGGGATGTTATGTTAATGTGGGTAATAATGTTTTGTATGAGGATGGTATTGTGGATGAAATTGAATTTGATCTTAACTTACTGAGCTATTTTGAACTGCTTGATTTATGTAAAAGAAGTGGGTATAACAATCTAAAGAAGATATTGTATCTTATGCCTAGTTTTGAACTATGTAATGGTTTAAGAATTGTACAAGATGATGCTAATGTGTTAGATATGGTTAGTCAGATAATGGGTACGGGTGGTATTGATATATATATATTGATCATGGTGTGGACACCCCTATTGAAGTGATTGAGGATGATTGTAATGAGCTTAATGAGGGTAATGTAGTTGAAGAAAATAATGAGGATGTTAATAATGTAGCTGGAGATAATGTAGAGAATGTGTCAAACGTGGAGGATGAAATTGAAAATGATGTAGATATGGAGAATGAAGTTGATATAAATATGGAGGTTGAAAAGGATTTGGAGCCACCGGATGAAAGTAATGGTCTGGATAAAGATGTGGAAGAGGGTTTAGAGCGAGGAGATGAAAGTAATGGTCCAAATGAAGATAATGGACTAGATGAAGCTGATGCAGGTGATGAAAATGATGAAGATGAAGATGAGGTAGTTTTGTGTAAATGTTATGATAGTGATGAATATGGAGAACTTATTAGTGATGTAGATGATGCTACTAGGAAGAAAAGGAAATAGCCTGTTTGTAATGAAAATACAGTCGAGCTTTACATTGAATTAGGGATTATTTTTCTTAATTATTTGCAATTTAACTGTGCAGTGAGTTTAATGTCCATTAAAACAAAGAGGGCTATCATGTTTACCAAAAATAAGCCAAACTTTGTCCAAGGTAAATGTAAGACTGAGAACTGCCCTTGGTATATAAATAGAACATTTGATAGGAAGCTGCAATCATTTCAAGTTAGGAAATTCAGGACTACCTTGCTACAACCTAGTGGTCACTCTACTCTACGTCGGGACAATGAGATCATGACTATAATAAGGTATATAAAAATCCTAAGATGAACACCGGTATCTTAGCTGACTTGTTAAAGGACAAGCTTAAAAGGGAGCCATTTATGAAAAATGATGATCTAAAATTTTACGCTAAGGATTGATTAGGTGTTGAAGTGTCCATGAGTATGGTAAGAAGAGCAAAGAAAAAAATTGTAGACAGTGTTATGATTAACATTCAAGAGGAGTTTAGGAAGCTTTGGTGTTATGTTGAAGTCATTAGGCAGACCAAACCAGGAAGCAATGTTACCTTGACAGTGTCTCGACTAATTCCAACATCTCCACCTATATTTGAAAGAATATATATATGCTTAGAAGTTATTAAACATAGGTTTAGGCATGGATGCAGTCATTTTCATGGCCTAGATAGATGTTGGTCGAAAACCAAAACTAAGTGTGAACTTCTATGTTCCGTAGGAAGAGATGGAAACAATCAAATATTTCCTACTGCTTGAGCTATGGTTGAGTCGAGTCGATAGACACATGGAAGTGGTTCATTGAAAGGCAAAAAGAAGATTTACCTCACTTGGGCTCTGAAATTGGTTGGACTATAATGCCTGACCAAAAAAAGGTAAAAGTTTCACATCAATCTTGTTTTTACTTTCATAGAGAGTGTACCTGTTATGATATGGTTATGTTTTTCATTGTAGGGACTTGATAGAGCCATTGCCAATTTGTGTCCAAATGCTGAGCACAGGTTTCGTGCTAGACATATTTATGTCAATTGGCATGGAAGAGGACATAAAGGGGAAGATAAGAAGAAGCAATTTTGGAAAATTACAGAAGGATATATGAAGAAAATTTGGATAAGCTCAGAGCCAAGAACTAAAAGGCAACAGAAGATATTGAGAGTTATGCACCAGTTCAACAATGGTGCTGGGCTTTCCAAAAGGAAAATTCCATGATTTAGTTGGTTAACAATAATTTATGTGAGGCCTTTAATAAGACTCTAGTTGATGTAAGGAAAATGTCAATTTTAGGTCTATTTGAGCATCTTAGAAGAGAATTGATGAAAATAATTGTGAGAAAAAAAAAAGAGATAGCCAAGTGGAAGGGTAACTTCAGACCAAGAATAAAGGAAGCAATTGAGAAGAGTTCCATGATTGCTCAACATTGTTCAATGCATCATAATGGAGGAGGTATAAAATTGATCATAGAAAGAACAGATATGTGATGAGGCTTCATAACAAAATATGTTCATATAAAAGATATACTCTCTCTGGCATTCCTTATGCACATGCCATATGTGCTATTAAAGACAGCAGGGTTAATATTGAAAAGTACTCTTCTATTTGATTATGGAAGAGTGAATATGTGAAAGCATATAGGAAGGCAATTCAACCGATGCCTAGTCTGAAGGATTGGCCTATTACTAAAGAAGAAACTATTAGGCTACTAGAATTCAAACAAGTTCCTGGTATGCCTAAAATAAGTAGGAAAAAGGGCATTGATGAGCCTCAAAAGAATACAAAAGCAAACAAAAAGCAAGTTGTTGACTACGTGTCTAGAACGGGTGCCATAATTACATGTGCCCACTGCCATACAGAAGGACACAATAAAAGAGGCTGTCCTTGGAAGGGTAGAGAGGTAATTTCTAAGTTGTTTTGTCTTTTAGAATACAGCTAAGATTCTTGTCTTTTCCATAGTTATGGTAATCTTCCAGTTTTTTATGTTATAACTGTTATGAATGGCAGGTTCCAGTCGAGTTTCAAATTTCGAACCCAGATCAGTCAAGTGATTTCTATATAGAGCAACACAAAACAAACTCACCGCTAAGCCCCGAAAACATGTCTACAATTGAAACCAACACTAACAACCCAGTCAGTGTCTCCAAATCTGTATCCAACATTAAAAGGGGAAAGAAAGGTGGAAAAAAAAAGAGCAAAAGCATCTGCTACTACCTTTGCATCTACTACTGTGTCCTTCTCTGCTGCTACCACAACTGCTTCAGGGATAACCAACACGTCTAGTACTGCTCATGTAAGTGGGAGTCTAAATGCAACAGCCTCAGTTGTTCTCCCAACACCTGAAGGTGTTTCAGAAGCAGCAACAAATATCTGTACATCTTCAAAGGCCACTGCCAAGAACCAAACCAAAGGGAGAAAAGGGCCTAGTTATGGTGTTGCAGATGATGGAAGCAGATTGAGGATGTTGCCAGCTGGCAGATGTAGTCCAAATTCTCAAGCGAAAATTAAAGGAAAAAGACTAGTGGCATACTCTTCTCTTGAACAAGAAACAAATAGGAAGATCAAGAAATGGATGAAAGAGATGGGGGTATACACAAATGAAACCACAAGGTTGCTGATACCAAATGTAAGTGTAAAATTTTTTCATTCTTACTTAACATAAATTCATACATCTTAACAAGCATTTGCATTTTTGGTATAGCCTGGAAGGAGAAGTCAAAGACTACTAAACCTTGGGCAGAAATCAGCAATTGAGAAGGAAGGTGTTATTATGCATATGAATTCAAGCCAACAAAGTCAAATTTAATTGTCAGTGAATTGTGCAAGGGTATGATGTTGTATTAAGCAATGACTATTACTGAACTGAACAACAATAGATTGTAAAGATGTTTTAGGGATTAATTTTATTAAGCAATGACTATTGGTGATGACTTCCTATTTCAATTTCATTTCTTGTTCTTTTTATCATTTTGGTTGAACATTATGAATGATGAGAAGGTGGTTAAAGGGTGATGAAAGGGTGATGGAAGGGTGATGAAAGCTTAGTTGGAATTGTCAACATTGTCTGCGAAATTTTGTATATTTCATGGAAAGCTTAAACTCTTACGGATGGAAATATAAAGCACACTGCAGTCTTTTGTATTTTTCAGGAAAACCTAGGGTGTTTGGACTCCATTGCATTGTTATATAGATTTTAAATTATGGTTGGTTTTCTCCATAGAATCATAATGTAAGCTATACTATATATTTGGCATGTATCTATTTGTTGCTTCTATCATACAACAGATTTACTATTCACTGTACTTAGTAGGGGTAATGTTCACTTATAATTGTTCTTAGTAGGGGTAATGTTCACTTATAATTGTTCTCAATTATCTCATATATTGAACTTGTGCAACTTCTAAAACTCATGAAGGTCATTTGGAAAATTTCCTTGAATCAAGGAAGATAAGTAACTGAAACCATGGGAGTGTTCTCTGTTGCTTAACATAAGCATACACCATTATAGCTACTAATGAGAACAAAGGGAAAGCTACAGTGGATCAAGAAACTGGTTTTATCATTGTTACTGTTACTTGTTCCTCTCGCTCTCCATCCTCTCTCAACTGCCTTCATTTTTATCATCTTACTTCATCTTCCATATTATTCATTATTTGTTTAATAGATAAACTTTGCCTTCTGCGTAGAACAGTAATTGAAGTTATTTCACCTCTGTGTTAGTCTTTTAATTAAACATCCTATTTTGTCACAAATATTCCTTATCAAATGTTAAAAGATCAAACATCTTTTGCCTACTACATCAAACATGTTCAACCTACTATATAAAACATCAAACCTGTTTAGAAAAGAACATCAAATTAGTAACACAACAGATGTTCAAACATCTAACACTTTACACTTTCCAACATCAAGTTAGCTGAAAAACATTTACACATTGTTCTAGTACATTAAACCATTTCCAGGTCAGGCTTTACAGGTACAACTATTTTCTTTTTTTTCTTCACTATTTAGACTAACATAAGCAACAATACTAAACACATTCTTAAATAAGAACGCCATTTCCAACACTTTGCTGATTGTGTTTCGTAACTAGTCATCGTAGCAACACTCATTCTTCAACTTCAACTTTTCAGCAATCCTTTTAGCTTGCATAATTTCTACTGCATTCTCTCTTAAATCTATCACTTATGCCTTTAATAGATTATTTTGACAATATAACATCTTCTCTTTGCTCTTCAGCTTTAAAATAATCTATCTTGCACTTGGACAAAATCTTTGATCATGTCATTCATGAAATCCACAGATGTTTTCACTCTACCATCAAAGAAAAAGGAAATTTTCGTTAATAAAATATATGAACATATTTAGCTAAAACAACATTAAAATCTACCAAAATTACTAGAAAGAGTCAACAGCCATCTAGTCCATGAAGTCCATCTAGATACAGTAACAATATTTAGCCTCTCCGTCATAGTCCTATTCAACTGGATAAGTTGAAGAAACCAACTTGTATGACCTCATATCAGGCTTAGAACATGTCCCTCTATAGCCAAAGTTAAAATTTTTAAAAATTCCAATCTAACACAAAATTACAACCAAATTAAATCCTCTAATCAACCTTATTATCTTGAAGACCTACTACTTAAGCTCATTCTCAACTATTACAAGACATTGCTGTAATTTTGATTGTGCACCCACTGATAGCTAAATGATGCCTACAGAACTGAATTTGTTTGCTTCTAATAATCTGCATATCTTCCATAAATTTCATACCCAGTGCCTACATAATATCAAAATATGGATAACCACCAAATGTATAATAAAAAACCTGATCATATCCTATATCCAAATCGTCAACATGCTATTCAACCCAATAATCATCTCATTTAAAGAAGATAAAATTATTTACGTAAATGTAACATTTTTAGGGAAAAGGAATAAAGTGGATATTAAAATATCATAAATTTAAATACAAAACCTATGAGGGACCATGACTCTCATTACCTACTTCAGTCTTTAATCACAGCACATGTATGCTTCAGATCTCCAAAACCCTTTACCGCCTATTCACCTCCAAAATCCTTACCGCTCATTCACACTTAAACTACCAAGAAGTTGCAAGCAATGGTGCGTCCAGGGATTAGAGTGAAGACACAACTAGGGGAATAAAAATAGGGTGAAACATCTATTCATCAACGATTTTAGGGTTATTTACGACAAACATCTGTTGAAGAAAAAGAGGGAAGCGTTTTTCGTTTTTTAATCAGGATTTTTAAGCAATTATTTAATTTTTATTAAAATACACCTAATGTCCATACTAAATAATGTATATTAAAGTTGCATGTAAATACTAAACTAGCTGTATGTAACGGTGCATGATAACACGTCCTAATTTCTTTCCAAAAAAATCTTTAATTGATCAGACCCATGAAATTATAGCCCTTAAATAAGCCAGTTTGGAGTTAATGTTTTAAATTGATCATACTTAAAAAGATTAAGCCTTAATTTGAGCTTTTAGCTAACTTATCTAGAAAAAAAAGCTTTTAATGGAAGAAGTGATATTGGCTTACCATTAAAGATAGGTGGTTGACTAATATCGGTGACCAAACTCACACCAAGCTTACTTGAAAGAAGAGAATGCCAAATGTGATCATTGGAGGACATTGGTTATACTAGTTGACCAACATGCAACCAATCTTTAAGAAAACTCTCTGGATACTCTTCTGCTTTTTCTGCTTCTTCTGCTACTGTACTCTTCTGCTTCTTCTGCTATCCATCTTCTTCACCCCCCTCAACTTTGCAAATACAACCATTATTCGTGCTTTTTTCTAGCTAACCTTACCTGTATCACTCCACCATAGGGGTATTTTTAAGTTTTCATACTTTCCTTTAAAAAGGCATTATCGTTTCTAGTAACTACTTTTCAATTTACCCCTCATCCCTAGTTATTTACCCAATATGGAAACTTTGAACACCAGCTTAGACATTATTCCGTACACCTCTGAGGATTTTCCTCCTCTACCCCTTAACCAACCTTCCTCCTCTACACAACAGAAGCCATCTCCTTCCCTACACTATCAACCCGACAACCTCAACACCAACTTCACCTGCTATGACATCCTAGAGAAAATTGGTGGAAAATGGAAACTTATAAGAAAGAACACACCTCAAGGATTTCTTTAAAGTAGTTGTTGATAATGGAGTTGTTTTCCCTCCCTTGCAATTTATCTAGGTTGGAGCATTGACTTGGTCTTTAGCAATTATAGAATTTGTTCTGGACAAAAGGTTAGCATTTCCATAAGTTCAAGCTTGGGAGTGAAGAAAATATTTAGATTCTATAAGTCTATTGATCTCTACCGAATCTTAGAACGAGGAGCTTGACACATAGCAGGTAAGCCATTATTTTTCCAACAATAAAGGCCTAGAATAAGACGTAACAAATAAGAGATTAACTTATTTCTAGTCTGGATAAACTTTCATAATTTGTCACTTGAATAGTGGATCATTGAAGAATTAAGATTCATTGCTAATGCTATTAGGAAACCTACAACTCTTAATTCTCAAACTGTTACCCTAGGAAGGATAGGGTATGCACAAGTGTGCACTAAGTGGTAAATAAACATGATCTCCCCTCCCTTATAGTTGTCAAAAGGCTTAAAACTGAAGGGAAACTTGTGCATCATCTAGTTCAACTCTCATATCTCGACAAACCAATGCAAACAAAGATATGGAAGCTAATTGGAAAGAGTTTCGAATCAATAACATAAAAGGAACTAATGGATGAGCTGGACAATAATTAACTATGCACTCTTGAACCAACTAAACATTAATATTAAAGCCATTTAGTGAGGAATCACTAAGCAAAACAATTGATAAAAACCTTAGCTCCAACAGACTCTACTAGCATTTAAAGGAGAATGGCTCATAATCTAGTGCACTTCAAAAGAGGAAAACCCAACCCCGTATAGATAAGAATAACCCTACAGCATCTACAAATCAGGATAGTCAAAATTCATGTTTAGAGATTTCCCAATCTGATCACAACATTTTTTCCGGAAGAAAATCTTGCAAAAATAATAAAGGAGGGGACACCCTTTCTATGAAACAAATAACTATATTGTGCTAGAATATTAGGGAACTTAACGGACCAAAAAAAAATTGGTTGTCATCATTTTGGAAGAAAATCCTATCTTGTCTAGATTACTTGAGGTAAAAATAAAACCTAAAAAGTTGAAGGAGGAGCTAACATTTTTAGAAAACAAATGGATCTTCCTATCAAACAATAAATACCACTAGAATGGCATAATAGTAGTGACATTCAATCCCTGTCTAGGCCAAATAGATGAAATTTTTAGTTCGTATCAGCTTACCCATCTTCAATGCCAATCTTGCTTAATCTCTGGAATATTTCAACTTCCCATCATCTATACTTCTAACTTTTGTTTCATGTGAAGCTCCATATGGAAAGACTCGGAATGTTTAGAAAAAATAATTCAATACCTCAATTGCTTACTAAATGCAAATGAAGCAGATGGTCAGAAAGTGAACAAAAATATTTTAGGAACTGAATTAGGCTCCTTTATCAGCAATATTGAAGTAACAGACATAAACTTTACAGGATCTCACTTCACATAGACAAACAACAATTAAGGGCATACTTTGTAAGGAAAAAACTTATTAGAGCATTAATCAATAATAAAAGGCTACTTAAATTTCCCTCAATCTTTGTAGAAGTTGATCCTCCATTATGTTCAGACCATGCTACAATTGAAATTAGAGGTATGGATACACTTCATGCTACCAAAGCACCCTTTAGATTTTATAGCTTTATGTTTTAGGTTGAAGGATTCCAAAAATTGTTAAGTGAAATTATGAACACTCTAGTTCAGGGATATAATGCATTTCAACTAATAACCAAACTCAGGACCTTGAACAATGAATTAAAGATACTGAAGAAAAAGAAAATCTTAAAAATATAAGAACCAGTGGAGATAAATAAAAATTTCGTTACGAACCTGTCAAGATGATCTCTAAAAAAATTTAGTAGATATTAGACTGAAAACTTAGAACAACAGGCCCTGCATAATTATACAAAAGCTCTAATGGCAAATAACTCCTATCTAAAGCAAAAAAAGCAAGGATTTCTTAGCTGAAAGAGGGATACAAGTGTACTGGATTCTTCTTCAACACCATTTAGTACATAAAAATAACAACAGAATCAATATACTCAAAGATGACCAAGGCAATATTTAATAGGACTAGAATGTGCTCAAATCCATAGCTTATAACTATTTTAAAGCAATGTTATATACTAGAAGCCAATTGACTCTATAGTTGAAGTATTACATCAATTCATCAATCCTCATATTAATCATCTTACTAGATTTATGTTGACTGTAGAAGTTATAGTTGAGGAAGTGAAAAATGCTTTTTTTTAAAAACCTAAAACCAGACAAAGCACTAGGGCCAGATGGGTTTAATGCAGCTTTCTTCCAATAGATTTCGAACTTACATAGGATGTGAAGTAACTAATTGTGTATAGATATTTTCTAGGAATAGCAAAATGCTAAAAGAATTGAATAAATATTCTTATACCTGATCCTTAAGAAGCCAGCCCCTAACACCTTGTAAGATTTTCATCCCATATCTTGTTATAACACAACTTATAAAATCTGATAGGTAGAACCTTAGAGATTATATTATTTACGTAATAGATAGAATTACAATAGTAGTTACTCCTGGGAAATATTCTCCAGGCAGTATAATATGTCTAAGAAGATGAATGAATCCCCCCACTCTCCTATGTTCAGGCTATATTTCCTCTATTGTACCTATACAATCCCTTTTTATAACTAACTCTCAATAGTTTGCCTAACAACCTGCCTATGTGGCAACAATGTTTCCTTTCCCCATCTTGCCCCTACAAATGTAGGTTTAGATGGGCTTAGGCTGAACTATGGGTTGTGACTGATTACTAACACTTCCCTCCTCCTCAAGAGGCACCTTGTTCTTAAGGTGGATAGAAGGAAACTGTCCCCTGATGAAATCTGCATCCTCCCTAGTAGCTTCTTTAGCTAGTTTGGCTCTCCATCGAACTAGCCATTGAAGAATGTTGCCACCCTTAGACTAAGATATTCGTCAAGCTAGAATTGCTTCTAGTTCAGCCAAATCTTCCTGATCCATTTCTAACCCATGAGGCAGTGAGTGCTTGACAGAATGGTCACCAATGGCCTTCTTTAGTTGGGAAATATGAAAAATTGGATGGACTTTGGATGAAGCCAAGAGTTACAATTTATAGGCAACCTGCCCCACCTTGCCAATGATCATAAAAGGTTCATAATAATGGGCTGAAAGCTTAGGACAGATCCGTGAGGCAACAGAAGATTGTTGATGCAATCTGAGTTTCACAAAAACAAAATCTCCCTCCTGAAAATGTACCTCCCTCCTATGGCTGTCCGCAACTTTCTTCATCAAAACCTGTGCTCGGCATGGGTTGTGTTTTAGCTGCCTCAAAGCTTCATCTCTATCAATCAAGGCTTGTTGGGCCCTATTTTTTTTTTTAGTAAGCATGATTTGAATAAATTTTGTAGTATTGATAGATAAATCATATTAGTTAGAGCTTAATTATTATATCAAGTTTAGGATGATTTATTCCATGGATTGATGGAAATTTGAAGTATTAAATGGAAGAAGTAAAATGAAGTTAGAGTATAGTATGGTGT
>JAOSBN010047292.1:0-14882 GCA_027563595.1 Erythroxylum suave
ATAGCCAAACAATTTTAAATACTCCTCCCATTCCAAATTACTATCTTACCCTTCCCATCGGTGATGGGATGTTACACTTGCCCTTAGGTACGTTTACAAACAGGTAGATGCCTTTCAAGCCCTGTAACACTTTAGCCACATTTCAGATATGCATGATGTCGATCTTCACAGACACGATAGAAGGAATAATGGAGGTGTTCATGGATGATTTCCCAGTCTTTGTAGATTCCTTTGACATGTGTCTAACTAATCTCGATAAGGTTCTTCAAAGATGTGAAGACTCACATTTGGTGCTGAATTCGGGGAAATGTCATTTTATAGTACAGAAAGGGATAGTGCTAGGGCAAAAATCTCCCATTAAAGAATTGAATTCGATAGAGCAAAGACAGGTGTAAACGAGAAACTCCCAGTACCAAGCAATGAAAAAGGTGTATGAGATTCTTAGGTTATGTAGGGTTCTATCATCTATTCATCAAAGATTTTTCCCGAATTGCAAGACCTTTGACAAATGTTTTAGTCAAGGATGTACCCTTCATATTTGCTGATAATGTCTGCATTCAACATATTAAGGGAGACATTAATATCAACACCAATTTTAACACCACCAGACTAGACACTTCCGTTTGAAGTTGTGTGTGATGCAAGTGATTGGACCATAAGGTGCATTTTAGGCCAACGAAAAGACAAGAACCTTCATACGATCTGCTATGCCAATAAAACTTTTGCAGGGACCCAACTAAATTATACCACTACAAAAAAGTAACTACTTACAATAGTGTATACATGTGATAAATTTTGATAATATCTTTTGGTTTCAAAGGTAATTGAATTCACCACCATGGGGCATTAAAATAGCTTTTCAATAAGAAAGAGGCAAAACCTAGGCTTATTTGATGTTTGCTACTTCTACTAGAATTTGATTTAGAGGTGGGAGATAAAAAGGGAGTAGAAAATGTGGTTGCAGACCACCCATCTAGACTTGACGGAGGCAAATGTAAGCCAAGTAATGACATTAATGAGAACTTTCCCGATGAAACCTCAATGTTACTCGAGAGCTTGACCACACCAAAGTTTATGGATATCGCTAATTATCAAAGATAAACTCCCATCAGATCTTTTGTATAAATAAAGGAAGAAGTTCTTGCATGACTGTAATCGATACATATGGGATGAACAACCCCTATTAGAGCCTGTTCAGATGGATTAATGTGAAGTTGTGTTCCAAATGAGAACATGTTAGACATCCTAAGGCAATGTCATAAAGGTCATTATGTTGGGTATTTTGGGACCAACAAAATGTCGACTCGAATACTTGAGAGTGGATTTTACTAGCCACAGCTATTTAAGGATGCACAAACCTATGTGGCGTAATATCATCGATGCTAGAGAATAGGTAACATTTTTAAGAGGGATGAAATGCCTGCCTTTATCTAATATGCTGTAAGTAGAAGTCTTTGATGTATGGGGCATTGATTTTATGGGTCCGTTCCCATCTTCAATGTGGAACATGTACACGCTAGTAGTGGTTGATTATGTTTCACGTTGGGCCGAAGCGATAGCATCTCCATCCAACGATGGGAAGGTAGTACAAAAGTTCATTAAACAACTATTTAACCGGTTTGGAGTGATGGAGGCGCACATTTGGCCAAATGGAAGTTGTCAACCAAGAACTAAAACAAATTCTAGAAAAGACATTGAACAACTCTCGAAAGGATTGGGCAGCAAAGTTAGATGATACCTTATGGGCCTAGAGGACAATGTTTAAAACTCCCATTGGAACAACTCCTTACAGACTCGTTTATCATAAGGCATGTCATATGCCAGTTGAACTAGAACAACAAGCATACTAGGCAATTAAAGCATTAAAGTTTGAGTGAAAACAAGCCGGTGAAAAACATTTTCTCAAACTGGACGAACTTGAAGAATTTTGTTTTAATGCTGACAAAAATGCAAACTATATAAAGAAAAGGTTAAGAAATCATATGACGCTTGCCTGAAGCAAAAGGAATTCAAAGTAGGAGACATTGTGCTGTTATATAGCTCTCGATTAAGGCTATTTCTAAGGAAGTTGAAGTCTAGATAGAGTGAACCATTTATGATCATTCAAGTTTTTGGTAAACGAGCTCTCCAATTCGAAAACACTAATAAAGAGACTTTTAAAATCAAAGTATGCAAAATTTTTAAAGGACATCTTATCAAAGAAGCATAGTTGGGAGGACAATCAAATGTTAGAATTTACAAAATGTTTTTGCAATTTGGGATCTAGCATCAGTCTTATAGCCTTGTCGATATTTAGAAAGTTGGGATTGGGAGAGGTCAAGCCAACATCAATGTCAATTCAACTGGTTGATCAATCCATTAAAAGGTCGTTTGGAGTCGTGGAAGATGTTCTTATGCAAGTGGATAAGTTCATCATTCCAGTGGATTTTGTGGTTCTGGATTTTGAAGAAGGTAAAAAAATGCCCACTAATCTTAAGTCAACCATTTATGAACAAGGGAAAGGCCATAATTGATGTTCACGAAGGTAAACTGAAACTTTGAATAGGTGAAGATCAGATTAATTTCAATATGAATAAGACTTTAAAGATTCCAATAATGAGTAGTACATGTATGAAAGTTAAAATTATGGATCAAAATTTGCAAGAACAAGTTGAAAGTTGCATAGAAGAAAGGCAATCTTTAGAAACAAAGGCTGACAATGAATATCAAAATCTTGAGTCTATGGGAGATTATGAGATGAAGGAGACAGGTGTTCAAGTGGAGCAATACAAATTAATTCGGATTGAAGCACCCATACCACCATCTTCAGAAAAACTTGTGACATTAGAGCTTAAGCCTTTACCTGCACACATCAGGTATAACTTTCTTAGTGAAGGTGAAACTCTAACAATAATAATTTCCATCCAATTGAGTGAAAACAAGAAAGTAAGGTAGTGGAAGTTGTTAAAAAGTGGATGAAAGCCACCAGATGGCAAATTGCTGACACTCGAAGAATAAGCCCAAATGTCTGCATGCATTGAATCAACTTAGAAGAAGTATGTAGAATGATGAGGGAGTGTCAATGGATATTGAATCCTAACATGAAGGAGGTTATCAAAAAGGAGATCATAAAACTCCTAAATGCAGGGATAATTTATCCCATCTCTGGTAGTGAATGGGTTAACCTGGTACAATGCGTACCTAAGATGGGAGGGATTATGGTGATAAAAAGTGAAAGTGATGAAGTAATTTTAACAAGAACAGTTACAGGATGGAGATTGTGTATAGATTATGAAAAACTCAACTCAGCGACTAAGAAAGATCACTTTCCCGTTTCACTTATAGACTAGATGATGGAAAGGGTAGCTGACCATTCATTCTATTACTTCTTAAATGGACACTTAGACTACAATCAAATTTTCATCTACTCTAATGATTAGGAAAAAATCACATTCACTTACCCTTATGGTACATTTGCATACAGACTGATGTCTTTCTGACTCTACAACACTCCAACCACATTTTAGAGATGCATGATGTCGACTTTCACAAACATCATAGAAGATATAATGTAGGTATTCATGGGCGATTTCTCAGTCTTTGGAGATTCATTTGACATGTGTCTAACTAATATAGAAAAGCTTCTTCAAAGATGTGAAGACTCACATTGGGTGCTCAACTAGGAGAATTATCATTTTATAGTACAGGAAGGGATAGTCCTAGGGCATAAATCTCCCATCAAGGATTTGAAGTGGACAAAGCAAAGATAGTGGTAATCGAGAAACTCCTACCATCAAATAATGTAAAAGGTGTACAAGGACTCTTAGGTCATGTGGGGTTCTATCATTGATTCATCAAAGATTTCTCCCGAATTGCAAGACGTTTGACAAATCTTTTAGTCAAGGATGTACCCTTCACTTTTTATCATAAGTGTATGTCTGAGTTCCACATATTAAAGGAGGCATTAACATCACCAACAGACTAGACACTTTTGTTTGAAGTTATGTGTGATGCAAGTGATTGGGCCATAGGGTGCATTTTGGGGCAATGGAAAGACAAGTTTCATTGATCTACTATGGCAATAAAACTTTTACAGGGCCCCAGCTAAATTATACCACTACAAAAAAAGAAACTACTCGCAGTAGTGTATGCATGTGATAAATTTTGACAATATCTTTTGGGTTCTAAGGTAATTAAATTCACTGACCAGGCGGCATTAAAATACCGTTTCAACAAGAAAGAGATAAAACCTAGGTTCATTCGATGGGTGCTGCTTCTAGAAGAATTTGATTTAGAGGTGATAGAAAAAAAAAGGAGTAGAAAATGTGGTTGCAGACCAGCTATCTAGACTTGAGGGAGGTGAATGCAAGCCAAGTAATGACATTAATGACAACTTTCCCAATGAAACCTTAATGTTGCTCGAGAGCTTGACTGCACCATAGTTTATGGATATCGCTAATTATGTTGGAAATGGTAAACTCCCGTCAGATGTCTCATACCAATAAAGGAAGAAATTCTTACATGACTATAACCGTTACATATGGGATTAACCAATCCTATATAGAGCTTGTTCAGATGGATTAATGTGAAGTTGTGTTCCAACTGAGGACATATTAGACATCCTAAGGCAATGCCATGAAGGTCAATATGTTGGGCATTATGGGGCCAACAAGGCGGCTCGAATGGTTGATATTGAAATTTACTGGCCATAGTTTTTTGCAGGATGCACAAACCTATATGGCACAATGTGATCAATGTTAGAGAATAGGCAACATTGTTAAGAGGGATGAAATGCCTTTATCTAATATTCAAGAAGTAGAAGTCTTTGATGTATGGGGCATTGATTTTGTGGGTCCGTTCCCATCTTCAACGGAGAACATGTATATTCTAGTAGGGGTCGATCATGATTCACAATGGGCCAAAGAGATAGCATCTCCATCCAACAATGGGAAGGTTATACAAAAGTTCATTAAACAGTTATTTAACCAGTTTGGAGTGCCACGTACAATAATAAGTGATGGAGGCGCACATTTTTTGCAACAGATCTTTTGATTTCCTCCTAAAAACATATAGAGTGCACTATTAAGTTGCTATACGTTACCTTCCGCAAACTAGTGGCCAAGTGGAAGTTGTCAACCGAGAACTAAAACAAATTCTAGAAAAGACATTGAACAACTCTCGAAAGAATTGGGCCATAGGGTGCATTTTGGGACAATGGAAAGACAAGAAGCTTTATACGATCTACTATGCCAGTAAAACTTTTGCAGGGCCCCAGCTAAATTATACCACTACAAAAAAGGAACTACTCACAGTATTGTATACATGTGATAAATTTTGACAATATCTTTTGGGTTCAAACGTAATTGAATTCACAGATCACGAGGCATTAAAATACCTTTTCAACAAGAAAGAGACAAAACCTAGGCTCATTCGATAAGTGCTACTTCTATAAGAATTTGATTTATAGGTGATAGTAAAAAAGGGAGTAGAAAATGTGGTTGTAGACCAGCTATCTAGACTTGAGGGAGGGGAATGTAAGCCAAGTAATGACATTAACAAGACTTAATGTTACTCGAGAGCTCGACTGCACCATAGTTTACAGATATCGCTAATTATGTTGGAAATGGTAAACTCCCGTCAGATCTCTCGTACTAATAGAGGAAGAAATTCTTACATGACTATAACCGATACATATGGGATGAATCAACCCTATATAGAGCTTGGTAAGATGGATTAATGCGAAGTTGTGTTCCAAGTGAGGACATGTTAGACATCCTAAGGTAATGTCATGAACGACAGTATGTTGGGCATTATGGGGCCAAAAAGGCGGCTCAAATGCTTGATAGTGAAATTTACAGGCCATAGTTTTTTAAAGATGCACAGACCTATGTGGCACAATGTGATCGATGCTAGAGAATAGGCAATATTTTTAAGAAGGATGAAATGTCTTTATCTAATATTCAGGAAGTAAAAGTCTTTGCTGTATAGGGAATTGATTTTATGGGTCCATTCTCATCTTCAATGGGGAACATGTATATTCTAGTAAGGGTCGATCATGTTTCACATTGGGCCAAAGCGATAGCATCTTCATACAACAATGGGAAGGTTGTACAAAAGTTCATTAAACAGCTATTTAACCAGTTTGGAGTGCCTCGGACAATAATAAATGATAGAGGCTCACAGTTTTGCAACAGATCTTTTGATTTCCTCCTAAAAAGATATGGAGCGCAATGTCGAGTTGCTATACCTTACTTCCACAGACTAGTGGCCAACTGGAAGTTGTCAATCGAGAACTAAAACGAATTCTAGAAAAGACATTGAACAACTCTCGAAGGGATTGGGCAGCAAAGTTAGATGATGTCTTATTGGCCTATAGGACAGAGTTTAATGCACCCATTGGAATAACTCCTTATAGACTCATTTACCAGAAATCATGTCATCTGCCAATCGAACTAGAACAACGAGCATACTGGGCCATTAAAGCATTAAAATTTGATTGGTAGCAAGCCGGCAAAAAAATGATTGCTCCAACTGTATGAACTTGAAAAATTTTGTAATGCTTGCAAAAATGCCAAACCCTACAAAGAAAAGGTTAACAAATCATCTGATGCTCATTTGAAGAAAAATGAATTCAGAGTAGCAGACATTTTGTTGCTATATAACTCCCAAATTAGGGTATTTCTAGGGAAGTTGAAGTATGGATGGAGTGAACCATTTACAATCATTCAAGTTTTTGATCAAGGAGCTCTCCAATTGGAAAATGCTAACAAATAGACTTTTACAATCAATAGGCATCTGTGCAAGCTTTGTTTTGGAGGAGCAATTCCCAAAGATAAGGAAGTTATTTCCTTGTCTCTGAATAATTTGGAATGCCTTCCCGGACGAAAGGTCAAGCTAAAAACCATAAACTAGCAAATTTAGATTTTGTTTGACAATGTTAGTGATAGTTAGATTTATTTTTAATAAAACGTTAGTGATTCATAAGAACTCTCAAGGCGACACCATCACCACCTCCTTCTTTATAGGATTATGCCTACCTAATTGTTTTGATTTTTTTCCCAAATTAGCCTTCCACTCTATTTTCTTATCTTTTATGTTTATTATTTTCTATTTACTTAAATTTTTGTCTCTATTTTCATTTACATACTGCTGTGTGTTTCCTCCTCACATTGAGGACAATGTGTTGTTCAAGAGTGGAGAGGGATTTTGTGTTTTTCTTTTGGAATGTGATTTTTGCATATGGTATGATAGTGTTAGGTTACAATGAATGAGGTGTTTGATGTGTCAATGGCTTAGACGGAGTGAAATTCATTTAATTTTAACCATAGTGTTTTAGGATGTGAATAATCATTAGCTCGCAAAGTTAGTGAATTGGGGTTCTTTGGATAAATATACAATTTAATTAGGACTTAGTGTAAATTTAAAACCCTCTATATTGTCACATTCATTCATAAATTTAGCCCTTTCAACTTAAGTAGCTTTACTAGCATTTTTTTGTGAAAACGAATAGCTAGAACATTAAGGTAGGCAATAAAAAAATGTGCCTTTTGGTTAATAAACCACTATTCCGTTGACATTCAGGTTATGAATAGAGCTAGTAGCCAATTGAAAGCGTAATGTAGTTGAGTAACCAAATCGACGCGCAACACAAGTTTGTGTCTTCGCGTCAAAAGGTTGTAATGACATTTGAGCTAAGTTGTTTAAACATGACTTAGTTGAGTAACTAGATCGACGTTTATTACCAATGTTTGCCCCCGCGTAAAAAGACTAAGTTCATGTTCAATTAAAAAAAATGTGAGTTTTCCTTAATAAACCTACCATACTTGTAAATAGTTTAACTTTTCATGACAATATACTTAGGAGCAGTTACAAAGTCTGAATGACAAAAGACTTATTAATGTGTGTGCACAATTAAAAGGGGTAATGAATTAACACTTAGATCTTGATTAATTTGTATACTTATCCCAGAGCCTTTAGACATAGATTTTTCTTGTTAATGATTAGATATAAATTCTCATATTGTGTTTAAGATTAATTTTATTTCATGACATTAAAGCTATTGTCGCAGTATTAAAATGTTTGTTTTGTGTTTGTTATGTGTTGTTGTTTTGTTTGCTTGAGGACAAGCAAACAGTAAAGTATGGGGATGTTTATAGTTATTATTTGCATTCGTTTGTTAAGTATTTAGTGTTAAATTGAGTGTTGAGTGTGCATTTATATGTTAATTGTGTTAGGTTAGGTGTTTAAATGTTTTTATGGGTTGGTATGAGTCTTTGAGCTTAATTGTTATATATTTGAGGTACCTTGATGGGTTTGTTAGCGTTTCAACGTATGCAGTGAAGAATGGAGAAGATGCGAAGAGTTTCGAGCTAAAGACATATCCTACAATTATGGCATAACAAGCCATGATCATGATATAAAAGGACGAGCCAGTAGCAGCTAGGCCACGATCGTGCGCTTGGGTGTACAATCATGACAAAGAGCTTCCAGTTAGGCTACAATCGTGGCCTATGTCAGGCTGATACGAAAACTAAAGTTTCGCAAGATTGTTTGGATCATTTCCACCCTATATTAAACCAAGGCATTCCGTAGAATAAATAGAACATGATGTGATAGAAGAAGCTCGGGCTGATACAAAAACTAAAGTTTCGCAAGATTTTTTAGACTGTTTCAACCCTGGATTAAACCTAAGGCTTCCATAAAATAAACAGAACATGAATTGATAGAAGTAGCAGCCTTTAAAGAGCTTAAAGAGTGGTCCAAGAGAGCTTTGATTCAGCCAATTCGGAGCGAAAAACTAGAGAGAAATCAACAGATTGAGGAAGGAAACGAAGAAAGAGAGACACAGAGATGAGTTAGATGCGACGTACTTTCCAGAACATATGGTTTTCTATTGTCGCTGTCTCCGTAACTCCATTCCCAACAGTATTTTTCAGTTTATTCAATTTTAGTATTGTATGAAATTACAATATTTGTTGAGAATAGGTTGTGTTGAATGTTGAGTTTGTCTATACTCACCTTCGGGTTTTGATTCTACAGATTAATACAGTTTAATTTGTTGTGTTTTTATTGATTTAATTGTGATTCAAATTTTGTTCTTAATAATTTGACAACAAACTGAGAGGATGAGCCAAGTGAAAATAATAAATTTGGGCTAACGAGAGTTGGGTGAATTAAATGGTAAAGAATTGAATCAAACTGGTAGAATCGTGTAACGAGAGATAGAGCATAGGTTCCCGGTAGGTTAATAGACAACTTAGAACCAATTTAGGTTTTAGGTCAATAGTGAATCGAGAGATCACAATTCTATAATTTAAATTAGGGATTATCAATTTAGGTTAAGAATTATAACTCGAGAGAGAGTAATTCACCCTAGAACTGTCTATACCCATTAATTTAATAATTGCATAATTTATTAGGTTTTTATTAGTTTTGAATCAAAATCTCCTTTCTCTCACTTGGTGATTTCTAGGTTGATTTCAAATTAGGTTTTGTGATTGCTATTTTATTTACACTGAGGCACTTTAAATTCTTATAATTGATTGTTGATTGATTTAATTTCTGCATTAGTTATTTGTTTAGAATTATTGTAGTTTAGGGTGACTTTAGATTTTAGTACTAGATTAGGTTTCCTCGTAAGATCGACACCTTAGGCACTATGCAAACGATCTGTGCACTTGTAGAATTTATCAATGTTAATAAATAGTAAAACTTAGGATGTGTAACCTTGCGATCAAGTATCATCCTTGTAAAACAAGGTAAATTCCACTCAATATAAATGTAATAAAAGCAAGTGGTTAATTATATGCCATGACTACTAAATGAGATCATAAAGTTAATCGTGTATTTAGTTACTTAAAATATTTTACGTGAAATTGTAGCCCTCACTACTATTTAAAAAGATTAATCTTTCTAGAAGGTTAGGATCCCATTCAAATTTAGCTGATCTTTAGTTTGTTCAACAAACCAACTAAACTTGAATTAGGTAGATAATAAGTTTACCAATCATATCTCTTATGACTCCTAGATCTGTTAGGTGACAATTCGTGCCAAAATATATCTTATATGTTATTCCTAACTTTACCTCTAAATTCATATGATTATGAGTTTGCTTATGCAAATCACACAAATGTAGTTAAATAAAACCCATGGACATAAGACCAAAAATATTTGGGTCAAAGTAGCCTTAATTTGCTCAACAAGCCTAACAATAAGCAAAACTCTAGTTTATTCTTATGACAACGAAAGGCAACAATCATATGCTTAAATTTTACTCAATATTTTAATGAGGGAATTAATTTCATTTATCTCTTCAAACATAAAATCTCATATAAAATATCACATATATAAAACATATAATTTAACATGCATCTAATATATATATTAATCATATAAATAAATTATGTAACTTCGGCACTCATAATCAAATTATATGCATAATATCAAGCTTCGTTTGATTAAATTTATTGATCTTTATAATCTAAAATAATATTTCCAACACTTTGAAGAAAATTGAATTAAACTGTACTCATTGATTCCTAAATAAAAAATTCCTATTCCAAATAAAAATTTAATTTGACTTGAAAATAATTTTCAGATCCAGTTGGGAACTATTTTTAATTATCTTAACTCCTTTAATAAAATTTAGTTGAAAAAGTTTTTCAATGAATTATGCTACTTACTTATTATAATTTAGAAAAAAATCCTTTTAAAAATGTACATAAGTAACATAATCTAATCTAGTTGGAAAAGTATTCCTAATCTCATTAGATTCTTTTTCCTTAGTAAGAAAATTATCTCAAAATATGAAAAGGAAACAACTTTCAAAATTAAATAAAATACTTTCAAAATTAATTAAGAAAGTTCTTTATATTATTTATGTAGAGATTGATTTGTTAATTAATTAGAAAATCTTTCCTTAATAAGTTAGAAAACTATATTAACTCACTTTTAATTAATAAATTCAAAACATTTTTCAAAATTTAATCAAGAAAAATATCTTTTCTATTAAATCAAGAATCTTATTAATCTAATAAACAAAAACAATTTCTAAATTCTACTTTCCATGTATTTATTCTCCATCTCAATCAAACCTTAATAAATACTTAATTACTTAAGAAACGCCATTCTTAATTACTTAAGAAAATAGTTTTCCTAATTTTAAAGAGTCTAATTGATTAATTTCATTCTAATTAAAATTAATTTTTTAATTAATCAATTTCAGTCTAATTGATACTAACTGATTTTACTTTTAGAAAAAACTTTATAAAAATTAATTAGGAATAATATATTTATTAATCTTAATCATATTTTGAAAAATAATTTTTTAGATTTTGGAATTGATTTGATATTTAATTTAATTTAATTATTCAACTCTTTAAAAATTAAATTAAATTCCTAAGTATTCTTAATAAAATAATCCTTCGGAAAAATTTGCAAACAATTAGAAAATATTTTACGAAATTTATTAGGAATTAAAGCCTACTTAACTTCAATTAAACTAATTTAATTAAAATAAAAGGTTAAAGTTCAATGTATGGGATTGTCTTTTGTAAGGTACGTGCGTTGAACCCGCCAATGTCAAATCAGGAGCATTGTGCTTAATATTTTTACGAGGGATTGAATTTTAATCATCTCATCAAACATATAATTGCATGTAAAATATCAGGCATATAAAACTTAAATTTAACATGCATCCAACATATATATATCTAACATATAAATTAGGTATGCAACTTATCCACTCATAATCAAATTATATGCATAATATCAAGTATTTTTTTATTTAAGTTATTGATCTTTGTAATTTAAAATAATATTTCCATCTCCTTAGAAAAATTAAATTAGATTGAACTCATGACTTCAAAAATAAAATAAATTCTCATTCCAAATATAACTTTAATTTGATTAAAAAATTCCAAATCAAATTGGAAAATATTTTCAATTATCTTGACTCCTTTAATATAGTTATACTACTTACTATAATTCAGAAAAGCTCCTTTTGAGAAATATATAAGTAACATATTCTTATCCAATTAGAAAACCGTTTCTAATCTCGTTAGAAATTATTATTTTTAATCTCAATAGAAATTACTTTTCTTTAGTTAAAAACTATTTCAGATATTAAAAGAGAATTACTTTCAAAATAAAATAAATACTTTTAAATTTAATTAAGAAAGTTCTTTGTATTATTTATTTAGAGGTTGGTTTCTTAATTAATTAGAAAATATTTCTTAATAAGTTAGAAAACTTTTTTAAAAATATTAATAGAAAGCTTATTTTAAATTAATAAATGAAAACATTATTTAAAATCTAATCAAGAAAATTATCTTTTCTAATAAATCAACAAACTTATTATTCATAAATAATTTTTTAAATAAATTCAATAATAATTTTATACACAAATAAAACCATAAATTTAATATATCTCAATCAAATTGAAATAAAAATTTTATTTAAAAAACGCCTTTTTAATTACTTAAGAAAAGAATTTCTTAATTTTACATAGTTTAATTGAATAATTTCAATATAATTAAAACCTATTAATTCTAATTTTAAAAAATACTTTTCTAATTAATTAATTTCAATCTAATTAAAAAACTACATTTGTAAAAATTAATTACGAATGATTATAATTATTAATCTTATTCATATTAAGAAAAATAATTATTTTAATTTTAAAATTGATTTGATAACTAATTCAATTTACTAATTCAACTCTTTGAAAAATTAAACTAAATTCTTAAGTATTCCTAATAAAATAACCCTTTGAAAACAATTAGAAAATACCTTTTAAAGATTTATTCGGAATTTAAGCATACATAACTTCAATTGAACCAATTTAATTAAAATGAATGGTTAAAAACATATTAAAAATTAAATCAATAATGTCGATCTTAGTTTTTTTACAACGCCGATGTCCACCTCTAGCCTCTAACAACGTGCCGACGTTTGGAACTCCAAGCGGTCCTCGCGTTGCTGCCATCATTGGAACCATCTTTTTCGACATTGCTACCATATTGCAGGAGAAGATGCCAGTGGTGACAATTGCCACTATCTTTATCGCTGGCCGATGGATCATAAGTTGCCCAAAGGGTTGGGAAATCGGTTTGGAATCTGATCCTGACCGCAGTGGAATAATCACAAAACTTTTTTGTGACTTTTGATTTCTCAAAAACCAAGATCTCTTTAATTCTATAAAACGATTAACATCAATCATAATAAAGAGGAAGCTTAATTCATACCTTATTCTAAAGCATGATTTTTATCTTGTTGTATCCCTCGAATCGTTCCCGAAACTAGTCTGTCTTAACAACTGTAGCTGCACAAATGTCTAGCCTCTAGCGTTATCCACAGAACAAGTTGAGAGAACTCTGTAACACTTACAGAGAGGGTTAAGCATGAAGTGCTATCCCCATAGAGCTTAAGCCTATTTATAATAAGCTTTGGACGTTTTAGGAATTTAATTGAAATTAACTAATTTTGATTAAACTTTAATTAGAATTACAAATAATTATAATTAAATACCAATTATGCCCATATAAGATTTAATATCTCATATTGATTCTTATTTATTAAATATTCCATATTTAATCATAAAGTTTCTCAAACTTTACAATCAAGTCTAACTTGATTAAATTAACTTTGCTCTCTTTAACCCATTCTATATGTGAGACCCATTAGGTTCCTAAATATGTTGGCAGTGATTATGAATTCTAATTCTAATTCATAATTAGAATTAGATAAATTAAATCTCCTTTTAATTTATCTTTAATTTTCTAATTAAACAATTTATAATTATAGATCAAGATTGGCGTCTAGCAATGCGTTATGACTACTCAAATATTTATGAATGTTAAAATGGTTTTGACCAACCTTTCCGTGCCTGATTTTTCCATATAATTCAATGCTTTCATTAAGCAATGTTCCAATTAGACATAGAGCATGGAATTAATATCTACTCTTTTTGAGTCTAGTCATATTAGGCTTTGCCATTAGCTATTGATTCAATTAATGATATCTGTAAACTATTTACCAAATATCATTCCACCTTATCCAAGGATTTCCCAAATCAATATTAATATAGAATAACGGAACATTCTCCATAATTACTTTAGAGTGATGAATCCTATCTTGATCACTCAACTACCTCCATATAGGTCATGCTACATCCAATGACTACCGATTAAACGACCTATGATTAAATAGGTCATAGATAGTTTCAAAACGTAGCAAACCCTATACAAGATAACTTTTTTGATCTCAAGTCAAAGGATCACATATACAGTCATCATAATGAGAATTCCATAGACATACAAGTAATGTTCCAAATAGATTTCTCATATCGGGTCTGTTCAGTGAACTTATTCTCTAAAAAGCACCATATGTTTGTTTAAGTATCTCTATACTTTAGCCTATGAGATCTGTTTCTTCTGGCTATCTCACAACCCTCCCATTCCGTCTAGGCACAACTTGATCTTCAGGTTGTGCTTTCGATTCAACTCTTGAATTCGTTTCAACATTTTGTTATATTATATCCATATCAACTCTTAGTTTGGATGAAATAGCTTTCTCACAAACTATTCCTCTAAGGAGGTCGCATTTTTGGACATAAATACCTCCCTATCCTGAGGACTCTCAAAATAGTACCTTTGAGTTCCCGTAAGATATCCTACAAATTAACATACGTCTAACCTTGGTTCCATCTTTGTGGATTCGAACTTTAGAACATGGGCTAGGAAGCCCCAAGTCCTTAAGTTCATCAATGAAGGTACTCGGATAGTCCACAACTCCCTAGATGTTTCAGGCACCTATTTGGATGGAGCAAAGTGATTGAACCAAATTTATACTATAAATTGGCCCTATTTTCTTAAGTAATTATGCACTTGTTGACTCCTAATTCA
>JAOSBN010047313.1:0-14881 GCA_027563595.1 Erythroxylum suave
ATTAGCTTAGTAATTGATGACAAAGAAAATTAGGGAGATCATTATGGTTATGAGTATATGCAAAACTTGTTTACAATTGAATAATTAATAAGATTTTTATAGTTCCTTTTGATGAACAATAACTCAAAATTAAGTGATAGACTTACAAGAATATTAAATATCCTTAAAGTCCTAGGAAGAGATTATACTTACAAGATCAAGATCAAGACCTCTCGAGTATAAATCTATAGGAGGGATCAGATTTTCTATTTTGGTTATAATGTTCTTATCATGTTTCATTAAATATCATCCACATATTTATGCGGACCCTACATAAATGTATGGATGAGATTTAATAGAATAAGGTCGGAATAAAGTAACTTTTTGAACAGATGATTTGATGGGTCCATAGGATTGTGAAATAGAAAGGTAGTCTCGTTCATATCCTTGGATAAAATCATTTTATTTATTAATGAAAAACTATAATCAAGAAATTTATACAAGTTATGTTAACAATAATTAGGGTTGACATTTTTAATCTACTTAAATAGGTTATATTTAAGTTGATTGATTTTCAGATTAAATTTAAAACTCAAAGGACTGAGTCGACAAAATAATATCGTTATAATATAATTGACTAAAGATGGTATCTTCTATTTGATTCATTATCAATCCTACTAATGGTATTATATGTTGAATCTCTCTTGAATTTTTGTGCAAATTCTGATTAATTGATTATAAGTTCTTCCCTTAAACATTCCTCTACAGCTCTATTTTTCATTTTTTAAAAAACAAGAAATGGTAAGCATCTATGAGAGGGACGAAGTACCTACGATCTCTCTTGCAATTTGTACCAATATTGAAGCAGAAAATCAGTTCTATCTATCCGAAAATTGATACTTACATATATAAAACACCTATCTGTCCCAATCTTTTTTCCTTTCCCAACCACCATAGTTAAATAGGTTAGCTCGGAATTGGGTGTTTGAGTGGAGGAAACACGAAAGGACCACTAAATGGAAACTTAGTGGTTACCATTTGTTTGTTTTAATAATGATTAAAATGATTCGAAGTATATGAATTCTGGTGTGTGTGTTTTAAGTAGTCAAGCATTAATTTTGCTGAATTGGTAAACTTTGGAATATTTCAACAGTATGGTGATTAAGGAACATATGGTCCCATGTATTGTGATATGAATTAGATGCGGCATGAATTTCCTTAACTGTTCGTGGACCACATTGATTCATTTTGATTTGAAATTGAATTCCAAGGAGAATATTTATTTTTCTTAGTTCATATTTGACTTTTAATATAAGGTGCTTGTCCTGGAGAAGCAAATCACCTGTCGATTGGTCTGTCAATAGGATTTTGGCTTCATATGTGTCATTTCACTGAGTCTTCTAGTGTTAGTTTTTTGTTGAATGGATTAATGAACTAAAGACCAACATTGTTTTGTTGAATGGATTAATGAACTATAGACCAACGTTTCCTTTCAACAAAACTTAACACCCTTTGGTTGTTCAAGACTTTCAAACAATGGTTCTGACTAGTTTAAACCTTCAATTATTTTTAATAAGCTTAAGCTCGAAGCTTGAACCTTTTAGAGTTCGTTTTTATTTTTAATTTTTATACTTTTTTTGACTTTTAGGATGAGTTAGGCCTAATCAAACCTTTTTAAACGTAAAACTCCTTTAAATTTAGGTCAATATTTAATTTAAAATTTTAATTAATTCAAAATTTGGATAACTTTGAAAAACATTATAACATTTATTTTTCAAGTGTGTTCTAAATAGATCTTTAAATGTATATAGTAATTTACAAATGGAATAATAAGTTCAAAATTTTATAATCTTTTGGAGTTTTTAATCTGGTACCTAATTTTTTAAAGTTATCGATTTAATAACTAATCTTTCAAAATTTTTATTGATTAAATAAAATATTTTCTCGCATAATGTTTTGATTTAAATTATATGAACTTTAATAAATTAATCATTAAATTGAAAACTTTAAAAATTTAATTATTATATTAAAAATTTTAAAAATTAAGTGCTTACAAATTTCTTACCCCTGTATAAATTATTGTTTAATTAAAGACTCAAATCTTTTGATTATTTTCATATCTTTATCCTACTAAGAAATGTACAATATAAATCAAAATTTACACATAAAATTTGGCTTTTAATGCGACCATCTAAACTGCTCCTCACTCCTCCCAAATTAGTCTTAGATTCTAAATTATAAAGTCTTAACAAACACAGATTCTGTATGACTTTCCTATGATCATATGTTGACCTTTTACCAATTATGTTTCTTAAGCAATCATTTCATCATTATAAACAGATCATGCTATATTCATAACATTTAGTTCATCAGATCAGACTATCTATAGATTCTATACGACTTTCGGATCCACACAGAGGATCAAGCAACTAGAAAATTAATCATAACATGTTATGAAACAAAATCAAAATTCTATTCTCCAACAACTCCCTGTCAAGAATTTGTGGCACCAAATGCAAGAGGCTTAAGATCTCCACGCGATCGCTTGCTTAGCAGTGACCACTCAGGAGAAGAATCCAGGATTATTGTTGAAGGTGAAATTCGGATCAAACTCGTCGTTCACGAACCTGAAATCGAATCCGATGGTCGGATAGTTAGTGGCAGAGGTTGCCGCAGAGATTGTATTATTGAGCTCAGACCCCGAATTCTGACAAAAACTTTCGTCTCCTCCAAAACTACGGGGAACCCCACTTCCGGAAGGTGACATAAGCGAGGGAGAAAAGTTGCTCGTGAAGCTGTTATCCGCCATGGAAGGAGAGAACCTGTGAGGTTCAGGCTTAACGATGGATGTCGACGGGAAGTGAAAGGAAGGAATTGGCTGTTCGATGAAAGAGTCCAAGTCCTGCGATTGCTCTTGTTGATAAGAAGGAGATAGGACATGAGTGGCTTGGTTACAGGTATGACTTCCTCGGTACTTGATCTCCAAGATTGTTGGGTCATTATCAGATCTTTGAACTTGTTTTGTCGCCAAGCAACCTTGGACGTTTCGATTAGTACACCTGTAATACCCTCTGCAAGCACAAACCTTTAGTTATTTATGTTTCAAAACAAAGACAGAACAAGACAAGATAGAGGTCCAATCCAACCTTGGATACTTGGTTCCAAGGATGTATTTCTGTCCGTATTTTCTCCAACAGAACCCATCATCAAGAGAACCTTCCACTCCCATTACTGGATCGACTCGAACTAGTTGCATCCGCGTTGGAATACTCTTCCTGTCAGATTATTACACCAATAAAAATAGGTTCGACCAATTCACTGAGATTCAGAACTGTATTACAAGTGTGAAATTCATATCGGACTTAATTTTACCTCTTCTTGGACCCATCTCTGAGGTCGTGATCGGAGTCTTCACTCCTGGAACTTCCGGTTAGAGATGGCGGCGATTCAGACATTGGAATGGGAACTGATGTTCCTGACCCTGAACTGCCAAAATTTACAATTGATAGTGACTTATCGTAAGAATTCAGGATCCTTTGTGTCAAAATTTCGCAAGTTTCTCTCGAAGAATATGGCACATTATTGAGATGGATTTGGAGCTGTCTAGCTAGCTCTCTTCCCAGTCTGAGCTCAGCTATCAGATTCTTCAGTGCCCAGTCTCCCATTTTCTCAATGAAAACAAAAGGGGAGGGAAAAAAAAAAGATTCAACCCAATATAAAAGACAGTAGTTTCTGATCTCCGTTTGATATCTACTTGGAAATAAGACTTGCAGTGCGTGTAAAATCACCAGAATTTACAGGTAAAGAAGGGATAGGATTAGGAACAACAAGAAGCTAGCATGATTTCGAAGCTCTGCAACCAATAAAAGAACTTGGAAGCTGATCACTATGATGCAGGAACCGGAATACTAATGAAAATACTGAAAGAGGTAGCATAAAATCGAAAAGGGTTCAAGTGTCTGAGCAAAAAAGAAAAGGGTTCAAGTGTAAGTTTCTCGATATGGTAAGTGGATTATAATGAAATATATAGAAGGAAAGAACATGAAGAAACAAGGAAGATAGCTTTTTGAATGCCGAGTAGAAAAAGTAAGGGGAAGGTTGACTGAGGAAAAAAGATCACTGGCTATGGCTTCCTGTTTTTGGTTAAGACCGGTCTTTGGTCATAGGAAACATATGATTCAAAGCAAAGGAAAGTCCAATTTGAACATTTCTTCTACTTTTTGACCCCAATGAGACGCATTGCTCATAAAACTATGTTAAAATTAAGTAGGTTAATGATAAGACTTTCCATGTTTAGAGATCTTAAATTATTTTCACTCAGACTTAATTCTCCTTAAAATCAACCAATTAACTTGAGCTTAATATCAAATTCAAATTAAGTCTCTAACATTAAACTATTTAAATCCAATTTAATTTATTTATTATTAACCTTCCTCATATTAAATAAATAAATTTGTTTAATAGAAAATCTCATTCATTTTAATGTGGTTTTATGAGACCACACAAAAAGACTTCTCCCTCATTTCTAGAACACTAGCATATAAAATATTGTTAGAATGAAAAAAATTCATAAACTAGGGTTTAGATTTTATGGAATTAATATAAAGTTGAAAAAATGGGTACAAAGTAATTAGGCATATGGTCATTGTTTGTCAAATACATGTAATTGTTTTTAAAAATTGTTAAATATGTATAAGAATTTATAAATTAGTTATTTTAAATAAATTAATGGTTTAGAGTAAAATAATAAATTTAGTTTAATTAATATTTATAAGTCTATCTTCAATCTACTCTTATTCTGTTATCCTCCAAGTCGCTAAAATAATAAATAATTTCCTAATTATAACACAAATTTGAAATATTTAAATTGATAAATAGACTAGGGCAATTCTAGTAATTGAATAACATCATTATCATTGAAAATTCAAGATTCTAGGAAGACAATAGACCGTAAAGCTCAAGATCGAGTCTGAGCAACACTTGTCCCAATCTAACATGATTTTATTTTATAAATTAAAATAAAAAACCAAAACGGACATCTTTTTTTATAAAACTTTCAAAACTTGGGTTAGATTGAACCCGAGTAGTCCAAACCTAAGACTCAATCTTTAAAAAAAATCAGGCCTGCGGTCTCATCCACTCGGGTCTAGGCCCAAATGTCAACCCCAGATTCTAGCATGTGAAAGGTAATAAATAACAATAGGTACATTAAAAAAACAAATTTAAGAATGCTAATATTGATATTGTTATTTTCTTGTTCATAAAAGTAAAACGAATTGCATTTTATAGATAATAATTAATATTCAAAACTTATAATCGTTTTTATGAAATTTTTTATGTGTTTCAAGTATTATAAATTATTTAAAATGGACTTTAATTGAAAAAGAAAGACACCGTGTTAGGTAAACCGCAACGGGGGGACGTTCTAGCCTTCCAGATGTTGTTGGTTTTACACGACCTTTTGTTGATTCAGAGAATCTTCAGGCGTGTGGAAAAAGGTTAAATGGGTGTGGACACATATATTGCCGAGTGCTGACCCTTTTTGGAACTCCTTTGAAACTGGACTTAGTCAGAGGCAGGCTTTGCAAACTAATCTCGGCCCAACTAAGTTCAGCCTAGTTTAAAATTTAGTCAGGAATTCCTTTTTTTCTCAAAATAAAATTATTTTAATCCAAAAATTTAAGAAATTTAAATTCAAAAGGACGTCATTTTAAAAAATAAAATAAAAATGATATATTACCTAGACAGAGTTTGAGTTATCTATTAGATCGTCGGGTCAAATAGGGCTAAGAGTAGGCTCGGCCTAACTCAATTCATTATGAAGCTTGGTGAGAGAGCAAAATAGCTAAAACTTAGTAGGGTTTAATCAATTCAAATCTAATCAATTAGAATTTAATTTAGACCCTAACAAATTATTTCTGATTCAAACTTGAAATTTATAGGCTATTTGGAAACTTTTGAATTTGATTTATTGATGAATTGGATTCAATTACATTTGTGGGATTGAATTAAATTCGATTTACACTGTTTGGAATAAATTTATAAATATTATAATTGAATTCAATTACATTGTTTGGAACACAATAAAAATAAATTCAACTACTTCATAAAGACTTTTTTATCCTTAATTAAAAATAGTATATAATCAATGTGTGTGTATTTTGTAATAATTTGTATATTTATGATGTGTATTTGAAAAAATAGTTTTTAATGTTTTGAAAAGAATTGACTCTTCAATTCACACACCAAATCGGATCATTTGAGATGTAAATTGAATTCATAAAAAAAATAAGATTCAATTACGTTGTTGAATTCAAATCATCTCTTTTTTAACATTCCAAATGCACAAATTAAATTCAATTACATAAAATTAATGAATTGAATCCAATTAATAAATTCCAAACGACCAGTTAAAGTGTTTGACATAACCCAACTCATTATGAATCGCAATCAAGTATTGGCACGCTTTCTTACTTGGCCTTTTGATGGTAGAAAGTTGACAATTCAAATTTGTTTTCTTCCATACTTAATGGTAGGTCGAGAAGCTGGCCTGAACTTACCTGTCTATGTTCAGTTTCTAGTTAAGATTGTCCGGCCAAATAAGGCTAAGAGTAAGCTCGGCCTACCTCAATTCATCATGAAGCTTGGTGAGAGAGCAAACTAGCTAAAACTTAGCAAGCTTTGGCTAGATCGAGTTTGAGTTATTTGTTAAGATCGAAACACTTCTTTTATTTTTTAATGACAACAAAAGTGTATGACAGCGAATGTATAATATTTAGTGCAAACAATGGCCTTTATATAGGTATTCAGGAAAAGATTGCTTTCTTAATTATTGGAACAAACTCAACTACTTCCTAATATCTAGGAACAAACTTAACTACTTCCTAGTGACTAGGAACAACGGAAGTAAACTCAACTACTTTTCCAAAAAAAAAAAAAAACAGTTGCCAAACAAACTAGCAGATACTTGTCAGTTAAAATCTCAACTGATATTGATAATTAAAACATAGAGGACAAGAGAGAAAACGACGTAGCAGCCAAAGCATCAGAGGATAAAATAAAATGCACAGTATCAGAAAACAGAGTAGCACTCTAGTCTCCAATAAAACCCAGTGTAGAGTAAGAACAAAAGCCAAAACGCAGCAGATAAGAAGAAGCAAAAACGACTCGATCAGTAGCAGCTTTGGAGAAAGACCAAAACGTTGCCAAGAGAGGAGGAAGCAAAACGCAAAAGCCAAGAGCAGCACCAAAACGCAGCGTAGCAGAGAAGGAAAGCAAAACGCAACACCAAAACACGCTAGTAGCTAAAATACCGCAGAAAAACATGCAACAGCAGCAAAATCCCACCTGAAAATCTTCTTGAAATGGAGAAGATAAAGAGGATGGGATATGCTGAAGCCTATCATAAATCCAGCTGGGTTGTGTCACTTCACGCAAAGGGTGACAGTTCCAAATTATTCTCTTTTCACCAATATATATGACGCATTTTGAACCCAAAGACTGAATGCCCGGTATGACATCTAGTAGAAGCTCAGGGACGGATTGAACAGCTGCTGTTAGGGAAGCTAAGGATCTCTATCATTGGTTCATCAGAAGCCTTAAAGCTCGAAAGCAGCTGGAACGGAGCAAAGAAAGAAAGTCTTAGGCGCTAAATGAAGGGCTTATTTGATTAGGGTTAAAGGATAGGGCAATAGCCCTTAAAACAAGAAGAACATAGGCGTATGGGCCAACAACCCCAAACCCAAAAGAGGATTACCGCACTCTACTTACCGTCTGAACGAACTTCGGTAAAAGGAAAGGTCCCTGATGTCAATAAAGTATGGTTGTTGGCCACCTGGTGCATTGCTCGGTTATGGGAGCTTAATCAGGAAAACTTTCAAGAGCGAGTAGACGAGAGCGTAGTGGAAACTCTATAGGAACAGATTTCCACAAAGCTCTTGGATCCTTTATCTATGCAACAGAGAATTCCACATCATTTCTGTAAGAAAGCATCAAAGCATTCGAACTCAAGAGATTCATTCATACATTTCTTTCCCGATGCCCATCACAAGCTCGTAAGCTTCACATGGCAATTCTTCTACTATTAGGCTAGCTAGATCTACATCGCATTCTTAGGTCTTTAACCCAGATTGACTTTGGTTGTTTGGCTACTTTCAGCCAGATACTTGGCATGTCCTAACTTCACTTCTATAAAATCAAGCCTTACCGTCACTCCTACTTGACTTTCCTATTGGTCGGCCAATCGTAGCCTAAAAAATATCCAATTTCTTTCTCGCCTGAAATGACAAAAGGCTCGTAGAGTAGGCAAGCAGTGGACGACATCAAAACTTCCTATCAGAGTTCTAAGGGAAGCAATGACGGGCGGGTCATCCGGGCTGGGTTGGCAGAGGACTTTCTCTAGGAATCTATTCATTTGACTCAGCCTTTGGGGAATACAAGTTCATGTTACGGAAAGTCAATATAGCGATTGTATTGTTTATGTGTCGATTTCCTCTTCTGAAACACGATATGGAAGTCTTGGCCGTAGGATCTTTCTTCTCTTCTTGAAAGCCTAGAGCTGCACTTATTCTTCCTTCTTCCTGACTTGATTCTCTTTTCAAATGGTTTCAAATGGTTTTAGGAAATGTAGCCTCTTCGTGCCTCTATGTTGCACCAATGTAATGCTCAGAATCCTGACATTATTATAACACAGTCTATTGATGATTATGCATTGTTTTTTTCTTGTATCTAAAATATGGAACTAGAGAAAATTGGTGAAGAAGATACCTTTCTTCTATTGACGTTATGAGGAATATATACAATTACAGTGATGATCTCTTTCCCTAAATTAAGGCTATACAATAGCTATTTTACATGTAAAGTGAATAATCTAAATATGGCAAGGATAATTACAAATAACCATGCATATCTTTTCCTAATACTCTCCCTCAAGTTGGAGAGTGGATATTACAAACTCCCAATTTGGTTCGTAGAAATGTAAACTGATCCTTCCCCAACGCCTTCGTGAAGATGTCAGCTAGCTGCAAATGCGTTGGAACATATCTTGGTTTAGCTTGCCCGGCCTGTAGCTTCTCGCGAACTATATGGCAGTCAGTCTCGACATGTTTTGTGCGCTCATGAAACACGGGATTGGCTGCTATATGAAGTGCTGCTTGATTGTCACAGTATAATGTAGAAGGTTCATCTAAGCTAACTCTCAAATCTCGGAGTATATATCTCAACCAAGTCAACTCCAAACAAGTATTTGCCATTGCCCTATATTCTGCTTTTGCAGATGACCTTGACACATTGGATTGTTTCTTTGACCTCCATGATACGAGCGAGGAACCCAGAAAAATACAATAGCCCTTAAACAGATCGACGTGTAGTTCAACAAGCACCCCAATCTGAATCACAAATTGCCTTCAATTTAAAATCATTTCCTGAAGATAGAAATAGTCCTTGCCCTGGAGTACCTTTGATGTATCAGAGCACACGCAGTGCTGCATTCCAGTGTGTTTTGCGTTGCTCGTGCATGTACTGACTGAGGATGTGAACCGAATACATGATGTCTGGTCGTGTCACTGTTAAATAGATTAGCCAACTAACCAGCTTTCCATATTTAGTTGGCTCATGCAATATGTCTCCATCTTCAGACGTTAATTTCAAGTTTTGTTCTATGGGGAATGTCTCTGGTCGAGCACCTGCAAGTCCTGCATCTTCCAATATGTCTAAAGCATATTTCCTTTGTGACATGAAAATTCCTTGCTTGGAACGAGAAAATTCAATGCCCAAGAAATACTTTAAATCACCTAAATCTTTAGTATGAAATCGTTTGAGCAAACATTCTTTGAGCCTCTTCATTTCTTGAAGATTGTTGCCTGTTAATAGTATGTCATCAACATAAATAAGTATGGTAGTGAAGGAATTACCGTTTGCCTTCGTGAATAAGGAGTAGTCCACCTTGGATTGTTTGTAGCCTGCATCACGAATTGCGTCTGAAAAACACGCAAACCAGTTTCGAGAAGCTTGCTTTAAGCCGTAGAGAGATTTTTTCAACCGACACACTAGATTCTCCCCCTGTTGGCGAAGGCTTGGTGGTGGAGTCATATAAACAACTTCCTGTAGATCGCCATGGAGGAAGATGTTTTGGACATCCAGTTGATGGGCAACCCAATTACGGGAAATGACAACTGTGAGGAACAACGAAGTGTTGTGAGTTTTGCTGTAGGAGAGAAGGTTTCTCGATAATCAATGCTTTCAACTTGAGTGTAGCCCTTGGCGACAAGGCATGCTTTGTAATGCTCAATGGTTCCATCAGCAAGGCACTTGATTTTGTAAACCCAACGGCAACTAACGGGTTTGTGACCATGAGGCAAGGGAACAAGATCTTAAGTATTGTTATGAGACAACGCTTGGAGCTCAGCCTCCATTGCCTTTTGCCAATGCGGATCCAGAGAGGCCTGTGAATAAGAACTGGGTTCGACATGTGATGTAATAAGTGCCAGAAAGGCACAATGTGAGGGAGAAAAATGGGAAAGGGAAATATAGTTAGATAGAGGGTATCTGGTGCTGCAGTGGGGACTTGTGCTAGAGGTCGAACAGTTGGATTTGGTAGGTAGGAAGTAGTCGTCATGCCATGCAAAGGGTGTTTGTCTCGAATAGATCGGCGTAAAGGAGGCTGTGGTGCGGAAGAACATGGATCTAAAGAGTGCGACGCTGGATCTAAGGAGGAAGGTTATGACTCACGGTCTGAGGAGGAAGTTGGCGACACATGATCTAGAGAGGAGGAAGGAGGAAGTTATGGTGTGAAAGTGGTTGAAGGAGAGGACGGAGTTGGGTGTGGAGATGGACTGTTATCAGTTGGTGGTAATGTGAGAGGTGTAATGGATGGACTGTCATCATAAAAGGGTAATGGCGGTAGGACAGAAGGAGTTATATGTGGAGTAGAAGTATGAAAGGGGAAGATGTCCTCATGAAATTGGACATCCCCGCTGACAAAAAATTGCTTGGACATTAAGTCATAGAGCTTGTAACCCTTTTGTTCCTGTGGGTACCCCATGAAAACACACTCAGTGGCGCGAGGATCAAATTTGTGCTTAGGATGGACAATGGTCGCATAACATTTGCATCCAAATACTCGGAGATGAGAAAAGGTAGCGAGCGGTGATATAATCTTTCAAAAGGAGTTTTGTTTGAAAGTAATATGGATGGAGTGCGATTTATAAGGTAGGCTGTGGTAAGAATACATTCGCTCCAAAATCTAATGGGAATGTGGGATTGGAAAAGGAGAGATCGAGCTACGTTTAGAATGTGGCGATGTTTGCGTTCGACAATTCCGTTCTCTTGCGAAGTGTAACCGTAAGTATGTTGTAGTTCGATCCCGTGCGAATGAAGATGGCTTTGTAGTGCAAGAAATTCTTTTCCATTGTCAACACGAATGGTTTTTATGGAAGCATGGAATTGTGTTTGGACGAAGTTGAGAAAATTTCTTTGGATGCTTTGCGTTTCTGACTTATTTTGCATGAGAAAAACCCATGTACATCGAGTGAAATCATCAATGATGGTGAGAAAAAAAACAGGCTCCTGAATGTGTTGGTGTTTTATGGGGACCCCAAATATCACAGTGTATAAGATCGAATGGAGACTGTGTAGAAATATAGCTAATTGGGAATGGCAGCCTTGTTTGTTTTGCGATGGTACAAATGGTGCAATGCTCATGATCAGAATTATTTTTGTTATGCAGACACAATAATGGAGAGAGTAATTTCATAGGAGAAAAAGAAAGGTGTCCTAGGCGTAAGTGCCATAAATTGGACGAAGTGGACACTTAAGAGGAGAATGGTTTGGCATGTTGTGGAGACATGTAGTATAAACCGCCTCACTACCTACCCGATCCAATTGTCTTCCCCATAGCCAAGTCCTGCAAAACACAAGAATTTTGATAGAAGGTGATGGAACAATTAAGATAACGTGCAAGTCTACTAGCAAACATGAGATTCAAGTTAAAAGATGGGACATACAGCACATTATCTAGTCGAAGATCATGATTGAAGTAGACAGTGCCCGTGTGCGTGATCTATGCTGTCGAACAATTAGGTAAATTTACAATGGGAATGCCAGAAGGCTTTGTGTGAGATAAAATGGAAAGATGTGGTGTGATATGGTCTGTGGCTCCACTGTCCAGGCTCCAAGAGTTGGTGGAAACTAAATTGGCAAAAGTACTAGACACAGGAAACAAACCTGCCGCATTGACAAAGGCATCATTATTACTAGTAGTTGGTCGATTTAGGGCAGACAAGGCTTGAGCAAGTTGTTGTAGTTGCTCGTGGCTGAAACCATGCGAGGGATTGGATGAGTTCCCTTTTATGTCATGGGATATTTCTGTCATGTTAGCAGCTGCTGTATTGCCACGACCATTTCCTCGCAATCTGCGAGTTTGCATCTAGGACGAGTGTGCATTTTGAGTGCCTCCCCCATGTTTTAACCTGCATCTTTCCTCTGTGTGACCCCTTTTGTCACAAAATCCACAATGGAATTTGAGCGTTCTATATTCTTCAATGGTATGACCAGATCTGTTGCAATGGTCACAAATCTTCTCTTTAGAGGATTTTGAGGGAAATGTTTTCCCTTGAACAGTGGCAGTGATCGAAAAGTTTTCAATCGTGTTCGATGTAACCTGCCTCTGTGTCTCTTCTTGGATTATCATAGCATAGGCTTGACGAACATTTGGCAGTGGATTCATAAAGAGAATTTTTGATCTGACTATTTTGTACTCCTCGTTTAGCCCCATGAGATATTGCATGAGCTTGTCTTCCTCTCTTTGATCGTTATGCAATTTTTCTTGATTAGAAGGAATATGTGTACAATACGTTTCCAACTCTGCCCAGAGGGCCTTAATTTTTTGTATAATATGCAGCAACTGACATTGTACCTTGAGACATAGTTGCTATTGATTTCTTCACTTGGAAGACTACAGGTGCATTTTTTTGGAAAAACTGATCTCGCAAGTCCTCCCAAACTTCTTGTGCGATGTTGGCATTTACCACACCATCTGCTAGATCTGGTTCGACCGAGTGGGTGAGCCACGAAAGGATCATACTATTGCATTGATTCCTAAAGGGGAATTCTTCATCGTCTAGTGAAGGCGGCATGATAGTACCATTGATGAAGCCAGTTTTATTTTTGGTTGTGAGTTTTGTTGGAACAAGAGTGTGTCCCGGTTGATCTGAGTGATGTACAAAGTATGGATGTGATGGATTTACACTTGTGATTTTGGACGAACCAACCTTGTCGTCGGCCATGGTTGCGTGGAAAGAGACGATGTTTTTCAAAAGCACCAGGATTGGTGCTCTGATACCATCTAAAATATGAAACTAGAGAAAATTGGTGAAGAAGATACCTTTCTTCCATTGACGTTACGAGGAATCTATACAATTACAATGATGATCTCTTTCCCTAAATTAAGGCTATACAATAGCTATTTTACATGTAAATTGAATGATCTAAATATGGCAAAGATAATTACAAATAACCGTGCATATCTTTTCCTAATATTTTAACTTCTTGGTTGCAGACTAACATTCACGAGGGTCATAAGAAAGATGAACACAGAGGAGTTTTCTTGTATTCCCTACATCATTTCAATGTTAGCCTGCCTTATTTACACTTTATATGGAACTCCTGTGGTGATCTATGGATGGGAAAACTTGCCTTTGGTCACAATCGATGTTATAGGGTTACTTCTCGAGTCATCCTTCATCATTATATACATACGTTTTGCTCCAACAAGAGAGAAGACAAGCTAGCTAACATCCGTAAAATCCATTAATCTGAACTCAGCTAGCTTCTTGTACCTAATTACTTGTCCTCATACATGCAGGTGAACATTGAAGCACTAAGCATACTTATGATTTTGTCTTTCGTTTTTGTTGTCTTATGGAGACTAGGACAACCAAAACGAAGGACAGGATCATAAGTATGCTTAGTGCTGCAACCTTCAGAGTTGCAATGTAGCGGCGCAAAGTAGCTACACTCCCTGAAACAATTCAGAGTTGATATGTGTTAGGTTAGGTTAAACAAATCGAACAAGTGAAAAAAAAAAAGAGGCAAAATATGGAAGTAACTGCTAAGCGAAGATCTCCCATTTTATGTGTAGCTCTTGAAGATTAAGATTCTCTCCCATTTTGTCTGTCCTTCGTTTTGGTTGTCCTAGTCTCCATATTTGCATGCCACCATCATAAGCTCTTTGTTGGGTGCATCCGAGTGGTGGCAGCTGTAGTAATTTATGGCTGACGCTGGTTATTAAGGGTCTACAGCGTACATTGTCTTAAAGAAACAAAGATAAACAAAATGCATAGAAGAAAACAAATTTGAATTGTTTGAATGATACCAAAAATGTACTAACCCTTTTTTTGATTTCAGGAACAATGTCGCTGATGGAGAGAAGATACATGACAGCCTAGCAGTGACAGAATATACCTTACATGCAGAATTCGAACCAAAGACTTACAATCAAGCAATTAAGCAAGGAGTTTGGCAAGGTCCAATGGATAAGGAGATAAAAGCAATAGAGGAAAATGGAACTTGGATGTTAGTTGATCTGCCCAATCTAGAAACCAAAGTAGTTGACTCGAAGTGGATTTATAAGACAAAATTGAATCCAGATGGGTCTGTCAACAAGCATAAGGCTAGGCTGGTTGTGAGAGGCTATAAGCAGGAATATGGAGTGCACTATACTGAAACCTATGCACCAGTGGCAAGGCTAGATACTGTGAGACTTCTGTTGGCATTAGGAGCAAACAAAGGATGGAAGGTGCACCAATTGGATGTGAAAAGTGCATTCTTGAATGGAATGCTTGATGAAGAAGTTTATTTGAAGCAACCAGAAGGGTATGTAAAAAGAGGACAAGAACAGAAAGTA
>JAOSBN010047341.1:0-14878 GCA_027563595.1 Erythroxylum suave
CATCAATTAGGAGTAAACAAATGCAATAGCAGCTATGAAAATGCAGCCAATTTATAATATAAACTTTGCTCAATCACTAACCTAGGAATGTTGATAATAGAGGTAATGGGGAACATGAAAGGGTTAGAGAGAATAACGAAAATCAACTTAGGAGAACCATTAGGGAAGCAACTACTTCTGATGTTAATTATGATCCATTTACTGCTACTTGTCTTAATTTTGATGTTAATTTTAAAGTTAAAGGATTACTCATTAACTCCCTTCCTAAATTTCATGGATTGACAGGAGAGGATCCCTACATGCATTTACAATCTTTGTCCATGATCTGTCAAAGTATGAAGTAGGTGGGAGCCTCACTTGATCAAGTACTATGGAAGGTTTTTCACTTATCACTGGAAGGAAAGGCCAGGGAGTGGTATATGAGTCTTTCGAGACATGTGGCAAATGCTTACCATAGTTGGGAAAATTTGAGGAAAACATTCTTGGAAAAATATTTTCCGACCTCTAGAACTTCATCGATGAGGAAGGAGATCTATTCAGCACGGTAGGAATATGATGAATCCCTTTACGATTTTTGGAACCGCTTCCAAGATCTACTGTCTAGATGCCCCCATCACCAGATACCTGATGAGTAGTTAGTGCAATATTTTTATGATAGGTTGAAAGGTTAAGATAAGGGTATGTTGGATGCGACATCAGAAGGTTCTTTAATGGATCTTACAACTACGAAGGCATGGGACTTAATCAAGAAGATGGCATTGAATCATCAATAGTACAGTGTTAGGGAGACCAGAGGAGTGCATGAGTTCGGTGCCACAACAGCCCAATCCAAAAGAATGGAAAGTTTGGAATCAAAAGTTGACTCTTTAGAGAGTAGAGTGGCCTCACAATTATCCTTCATCACTGTAGAACTGAAGAATCTGAATATGCATCACCCGGCATCTTCTATGGATCTTACTGCACCTAGTTGTGATACTTGTGGGTTGGTAATGCACATATCTAGTGTTTTTCCTGGACGATATGAAGAGTTATCTGTAGTGTATCCGAGGCAGATAAATCAGAAATGGGATCGTTACTCCAACACCTATAATGAGGGATGGAAAGCAAACCCTAGGTTCAGTTGGAGAAATGAAGAGGGAAGGGCACCAAATAGATTTCAATAAGGGGGAGGAGCTGGTACTTCTAGTAACCAGTTCCCCAACCAATAGCAAGCCCTGACCATCCCACCCAAAGAGGACACCAGCCAATTGTTGCACAATATGATGACTTTGATAAAGGAGGAAAGGACTTTTAACAATAATAAGTTCAATGCCATAGCTTCTCTAATTCAGCAAGACTCATCAAAGAATGCTGCTCATTTTAGTGCTCTAGAAAAGAGAATGGAGCAATGGGAAACAAAAGCTGACAATATTAATTCCTTTGTCACCCAATTGTCCAATAACATGAATGAGAATCAAGCGAGAAGTAGTGGAGCTAATCCTTCAAACACCATTATCAACCCAAAAAGTTTAAATGCAATAGCTCTTCGAAGTGGGGAGCAAGTGAAATTCTGGGAATCAGATGAGGAAGTAGTTGAAGTTGAGATTGACTATGATGAGTTGTCTTCCACACCAAAAAAAAGAAGAATCCTGAAAACACAAAAGAGAAAGCATTATTTTCACAAAAGAGAAAGCATTATTGGCGGGAAAGAAGTCCACAATTTTGAATGAAAAAGGAACAAATTTTGAGAGCAACAATGAACAAGCCATAGCAAGGAAGCAAGATGAGTCAAACAAGCTTGGAGCCAGTAAAACCGATGGTAAGGAGGTAAATCTCAAAGACCTTCCTTTTCCCAATTCTTATTTGATGAGTGAAAGAATGAATGACATTAAGCATGAAAAAGATATCATTGACTTGTTTGGTAAAGTTGAAGTTAATATTCCTTTGCTTGATCTTGTGAAACATATACCTGCTTATACTAAATACCTCAAAGACCTGTGTACCTAGAAGAGGAAGTTTAGGCCAAATGAAAGAGTTCAAGTAAACTCGAATGTGTCCGCTTTATTCAAGCCTCAAATCCCTGTAAAATGCCAAGACCCTGGATCTTTCACTATCCCTGGCACTATAGGTAGAGTTACCATAGGGGGAACCTTGTTAGATCTAGGAGCAGCCATTATTGCTATGCCTAAATCTGTTTATCAATCATTAGGAGTCAAGAACCTTAAGTCTATATCTGTAGTTCTCCAATTGGCTTATCGAACTATTAGGCATCATGTGGGCATTATAGAGGATATTTTGGTTCATGTCAAGGTTTTAGTTTTCCTAGCTGATTTTTATCTGCTTGATATATCTTTCGAAGTGGTGGAAGATACTTCATTGATTCTAGGTCGACCCTTCTTGAAGACTATTAGTACCATGATCAACATGAAAGAAGGTACAATCACCATGGAGGTGGGAGATCAATAGGTGAGTTTTAACATGTATGAAGCAATGAAACATCCATATGAAGATTACTCACTCTTAGGTGTTAACAGGGTTTATATTGTTGTTGATAAGGCTTGCCCTACATTAGAAGTGCAACAGGGTTCCTTTAATTCTGAATTGTGTTCACTTGATTCTACTGTCAGTGATGACCCTCGTTGGGAAAGGCTTTTTGTGAATGTTTTAGGTGATTCTAGCATCGTGGAGGGTCATCTTGATGTGGAAAGTGATGAAGTCATTTCATTGCAACAAGAATCTCATACTGAAGGTGACTACGTGGAGCCTCGCTCACCATTGGTTAAAAATCAGGGAAGAAAACTTTTCTCTCTTAAGCTTCATGAATTAATACCTTCTGTTGTGCAACCACCTGTAATTGAATTTAAACCCCCTACCACCTACTTTAAAGTACGTTTTCCTTGAGTCAAATGAGCGATTACCTGTTATAATTGCCAATTCCCTGTCTAGTGGTAAGGAAGATAAACTCCTTAACGTTTTGAGAGAGCATAAGAGGGCTATAGGGTGGACTTTAATAGACATATCTGGGATTAGTCCAGCTATTTGTGCACATGGGATTCTTCTAAGTGAGGGTTGTAATGAAATAACCAAACTTTTGAGTGCTGGGATCATTTATCCCATATCTGATAGTAAGTGGGTTAGTCTAATCCAAGTGGTGCCTAAACAGAGTGGGGTCACTTTGGTTAAAACTGACAGGGATGAGTTAATTCCTACAAGAGCGCAAAATTCTTGGCGTGTGTTCATAGACTATAGGAGAATAAATGATGCTATACAAAAAGATCATTTCCCCTTCCCTTTATTGATCAGAATCTAAAGCGACCTGCAGACAAATCCCACTATTCTTTTTTAATGGTTTCTCTGGGTACTTTCAAGTACCTATTGCACTCGACGACTAAGATAAAACCACGTTTATATGTCCTTTTAGTAGTTTCACTTATCGAAGGATGCGTTTGGATTATGTAATACCCCAAGGACTTTCCAGCGTTGTATGATGGTTATTTTCTGTGAATTTTTAGAAGAATGCATGGAAGTCTTTATGGAGGATTTTATTGTGTATGGTGGTTCTTTTGATAATTGCCTTACTAGTCTTGAAAAAGTTTTGAAACGATGCATTGAGAAGAATTTGATTATGAACTTCGAAAAATGTCATTTCATGGTTAATGAGGGTATAGCGTTAGGTCATTTAATTTCTAATAAGGGAATTAAAGTTGATAAAGCTAAGATTGAGATAATATCTTCATTGCCTTATCTTGTCTGTGTAAAAGACATAAGGTCATTTTTGGGTTATGCAGGCTTTTATAGGCATTTTATTAAAAATTTTAGCAAGATTGCATTACCTCTTTCAAGGCTTTTACAGAAGGATGTTAAATTTGACTTTGATGATTCATGTAGAAATGCTTTTAATGAGTTAAAATCTCAACTTATTTCTCCTCTTATTCTTGTTTCCCCTGATTGGAACTTACCTTTTGAGCTTTCAAGTAATGTTTCTAATTGTGTCGTAGGATCTATGTTAGGCCAAAAGGAGGAGAAAATATCAAGAGCAATTGCCTATGCCTCAAAAACACTGGATGCAGCTCAGATCAACTACACAACAACAAAAAAGAGCTGTTTGTAGTAGTTTTTGTGTTAGAAAAGTTTAGGTCTTATTTGTTAAATTCTCATGTCACTGTGTTCACTGATCATGTAGCTATCTAGTACCTTATTAAGAAACCACAATTTAAGCCAAAGTTGATAAGGTGGGCATTACTCCTTCAAGAATTCGATGTCGAGATAAAGGACCGACTAGGGGTGGCTATATGGGCAGCAAATTATGTAGCCGACCACTTGAGTAGGCTACCAGAGTATACAAAGGGAGTAGACTCTTTCGAGTTTACTTATGATTCTTTTCCTGATGCAGTTTTATGTGCTTTGTTTTCAAAAGAGCCTTGGTATGCACATATTGTAAACTACCTTATGACTGGACTCACCCCACCTTTTATGTCTAACTCGTAGGTACAAAAGCTTAGGAGTGAGGCAAAACATTACATTTGGGATGCTCCTCAGCTATGGAAAATGTGTAGTAATCAAATCATAAGGCGTTGTATACCTAATGAAGAATGTGATGCCATTATTTTAACCAGCCATTCTATGGTTTGTTGGGGGCATTTTAGTGTAAGGAGAACATCTATAAAAATTCTAAACTCTAGTTTTTACTGGCCAACTCTTTTTAAAGATTTTTTTACATTTTGTCAGTCTTGTGACAAGTGTCAACATGTTGGGGGGTTAGCAAGAAGACATGAAATGCCTCAGGAACCTTTACTTTTTTGCGAAATCTTTCATGTTTGGGGAATTGACTTCATAGGTCCTTTCCCTCCGTCTTTGGTTTTATATATATCCTTCTAGCCGTAGATTACATGACAAAATGGATAGAGGTTGTGCCTACTAGGAAAGATGATGCCCAAACAATATCTAAATTTCTTAAGTCAAACATTTTCTATAGGTTTGGGATTTTAAGGGCTGTGGTGAGTGATAGGGGTACACATTTCTGTAATAGGGTAGTTAACAATCTGTTTTCAAAATTTAGAGTCACTCACAAAGTCTCTACTAAATACCACCCCCAAACTAATGGTCAGGTTGAGATATCTAATCGGGAGGTAAAGCATATCTTGGAGAAGATTGTAAAGCCATCAAAGAAAGATTGGAGTTTGCATTTAGAAGAAGCACTATGGGCTTATTGGACTGCCTACAAATCACCAATTGGGATGTCTCCATACTGGCTCATTTAGGGAAAGGCTTGCCATTTGTCAGTGGAGTTGAAACATAAAGCTTATTGGGCAGTCAAGCATTGCAATATGGACTTAGAATCTTCTAGGATGGAGAGAAAGTTGCAGTTGCAAGAATTGGAAGAGTTAAGGCTAGGGGCATATGAGAACTCTAAAATCTATAAGAAAAAGACCAAGTTTGTTCATTATAAAGGCATCCTAAGGAAGAACTTTAAAGAGGGAGACAAAGTGTTACTGTTTAAGGCTCGTTTCACTTTTAAGCAAGGAAAATTTAATACTCATTGGGATGGGTCGTACATAGTGACAACATTACATGATTTTGGCATGGTGGAGCTTCTACACGAAAAGACTGGAGCTAAGCTTAAGGTTAACGGACATCTCTTGAAGCTTTACCATGAGAACTAGAAACCTCCATAAATCTCAGGTTGTTTCTTTCCTTCACTTCTTTACTTACTTTTGCCTTATGATTGTTTATGACATGATTCGTGCATTAGTTTGTTGAGTAAGTGTGGGGGAGAAACTAATCCAGTAGGAAAAGTAGCTTAGTTTTTAGTTTGATAGTGATTTTCGATTCAATAATACCTCCTTTTAGTTCTGTTTGTTGCCTTTTTTTGCCTGTGCCTAATCATTCTGAAGCATACTATATATATTGAAGTTGGAGAAGTTGTGTATAGTTGATTGTGCTTTAAATTTTCCAATATTAGGGGCAATATGATGTTTAAGTGTAGGAGAGGTGCCAATTTGTCATTCTTGTTGTCAATTGTGCATAATGTCAAAATTTAAAAACTTGGTGTTTGAGTCTTTGCCACGACGCACCCTGTCTTCGCTGCGGCAACGTATGAAATTGAATCTTTTCACTGTGGCAAATTATTTCTTCTCCGTAGCAACATTTGCATGATGACTAGTTCACCGTGGCGAACTCTTGGTTTCCCCACAGCGACATTCTCTCATTCAACAATTCTCCCAAATTAGATTCTTGTCTCTCCTGTATGATTATATAAGTTTCAAAGTGGTCCGGATGTTTCTAAAAATACCTTTTATTCTTCAAATGATAGTCGGTTTTGGCTAATTTTATTTTCAATGATTTAAACACAAAGTAATTGAGGGTATGCCGACAAAGTAGCACTGTATGTTTTTAATTTTTGAGATTGTTCATTGAGATAGTATCCTTGTTCGAAGGATATTTGGGCCTAAATTCTTTCATTTTTATTTTTATCTACTTAATTTCATATCTCTCTAGAACTTGTCTTAATTCTTAATCAAAGCTTGATGAACTATAATTTTGTTAACATGATAGAGGCATTCTTTTAAAACCCTATTGACCTAAACACAAACCCCATAAACACTTATCCATTGCTAGCCCCTTGAGTCATATTTTTGAGTATATGCTCACATTTTCTTATGGTTTCAATATTTTTTATTTCTCATTCTCTTCTAGTTATCTCAAGAAATTGGTTATTGAAAAAATCAAAAGAAAATATTCTCAAAAAAATCAAAGAACAAATATATTCTCAAAACAAAATATTATGTTATATAATTGTCTTATAGTTGACATCTATTTCATACTTAAGGTGCATGTACTCATATTTTTCTTTCTTCTTTCATCCATTCCATCCATTTCATCTCGCCTTCCATGCATTACAACCTTGAAAAGCCCTCTTGATTTTCAAAATTATAGTGCTTGTAGTAGAGAAGTAAAACTATCACAAGCTTATGGTAGAGAATGGACTAAGCAGATTTTAGAGTGAAATTATCCCAAGAATAAGTGAGATGAGAGCAAACACCTTGCCTTGAGTGAGATCTCTTTTGCTCAATTTTTTGGTGTTTATTTTCTTGGCATTGTTTCAATCTGCTTTGACTGATTTCTGAGAAAGTGATTTTACCTAATTTCCTACTCTTATTTTAAGCATGGTTGGGATTTTCTTTTGCACTGGTGTCTCTTTGACTTTTATAAACTTTGTCTAGGAGTACAAAGGTCTAAATATGGGGGAATTTGATTGAGCCCAAGTTTATTATATAAATTGGCGACATTTTCATGACCTTTACTATACTTTTTGCTCTTATTTCTAGATTTTATGCTTAATTTGACTCTTGAGTGTCTACCTTTATTTTATGTAGTTTGAAAGTAAAATTTGTAAAAAATGAGTGTTAATTGCACAAATTAATTTTATGAGAACAACTGATACTCCAAACTACCATTTGTTCATTATAGGAGAAGAGACTCAAGAAGAAGATGTAGAGTCAAGGAAAGGAAAGAGCTGCATTCAAGTTAACAAGTGAATAGGTGCAACAGGAAGTTCGCCGCGACAAAGAATGCAGATTTCCAAGCAAAACTTTCGGGAAAAGTTAGCCAAGGTGAAGATTTATTCTGTCGCTATGGTGAAAGGGGCTAACAAAGTAGTAAAACTTTTAGGAAAAGTTCACCGCAATGAACCTTCAAACACCCGAACCATTTTTGGAAAGTTACCCAATATGCAACCTGATCCATAACCCGTTTTCTTTAAAAACCTACCATATTAGGTTAAAGGAGCCAGCATTGTATGAAGACACACTTTCTCATCTCTCAAAGACCTTCGGACACTATCATCATCCACTCTTCTCCACTTAACCGTCAACTTCTCCACCGACAACTACTACCATGGATGCTTCTAGTGGGTTCTTGGTTGTGATTCTACCTGGAGTAATGCTTGGATAGCCACTCTTTCCTCTTGAAAATGTAGCAACGACTGGAGTTCAATGGGCTTCAAAGGGGAGTGGTTCATCCCATATTCAGTTACATTATTATGAATTCCTAGGTTTAGGATTTGTAATTTATAGTTGAATATTCTTGATTAGAGTTAATCAAGTTTGGATATTTAATGTGTTATTAGGATTTTTTGATGTAGAATTTGGAGCTTGAATATATGAAGTCTCATATATGTTTATTTATGATTTGGTTGATTCTCTTTTATCTGCCTAGTTGTGTTTGGTATGGAGATGATTCTAGGTCCCAAATGACTTATTGCATTAGCTTACCCATTGCACTCACTAAAAGCATTCAACAAGGTTTTAATAAATGGAGTTAATTAATTGAAACCTTGGACTTAAAGAGTTCTTTAAGGTTTACCATTTGAAACTTAGTGATTCACTCGCGTAAAAATTTTTTTTGAACGATGATAGCCAAAGCTCGTTTTCAAAAGGATACTATTATCGTTTGATCGTTGCTTTTTTTATCGTATCGCTTTTCTATTCCCAAAATCCAAAACACTTTTTATTACATTTTCTTACAATTCACTTGTTTTAGTCCAAATTTCCAATGATTGAAAATCACCCTCTTCCTTACTAATTTTGTTTGCATATTATGACATATAGGCTAGCTTAGTTCCATTAATTTGGTTATGATTAAGTGAAACGACTTGAGGTTGCATTCTAAACTGCAATCCTTGGAAAAAATATTTTTGATTTGGCCTCTAAGGGTAAGAACAAAAAGGCTCAAGTCAATATGGCACTTCACTTAAAGATAATTTCAAATGCAAAATGAATCTTCCTCACGGTTTAACTCATTTCTCTCATGTGTTTGATGGTTAGTGTTTTGCTCAAGTTTCCTATAGGATATTACACTACCATAAGCTTACTACTACACCATTTCTCCTCTACAATGATTTCATGCATAAATAAATCAAAAGGACTTGCTTCGAGTTGTAATGAGGTAAAAGCTAAGGAGGGTAAAAAAGGTAAAGAGTTTAACACAACCATTTATAAAGTAATAAATGGATAAAGAGATAAAAAAACATAATTATGAGATATAAAAGTGTAAATATACTACTACTCCTCACTTATTGATGCTTTTAAAATGTTCTTCCTATTCCTATCATTTTCTTTTTCTCTTTTTATTTTTTATTTTTTAATTTTATAACATGGAAGAAATAAAAAAAAGAAACTGAATACAATGTGATTTAATAGTAGGAGTATCACTCAACTTATCTCTGAAAAAAATTTTAACAGATATTCCAAACTACCGCATCACTTAATACTCTACTAAGCTTGTGAATGGGTACGTTAATGGGGTTTTAGGTTTTAAAATTTTAGGTGTTTTTAAGAAAAAAAATGTTTAAGGCTCAATCGGGTAAGTAAGGGGTATAAAAGGTAGGTCATTCAAGCCAAAGGTTAATACTAGAAAAGGTCTTAATCATCTCTATTAAGCATGCATCCAGTAGACTGAAACTGATTCAAAGCAAGTTCTGAAGGTAATAACCTAAGGAAGCATAAAACAACAAAGAAATAAATGACTATAGATGGAGTCATATTGGCTCAATCCTCATATTGGATCAAATGAAATTCCTTATGCATCTCTACACTACCTCATTGCTCAAATGTCAAATTGTGAGTAAGCTTATATAACTAACTCCTTTTCTTCACTCAACATAATTCACTCTCTACTCAAGTGGCCTAATACGAGTTCAAGCATGCATTTAATCTCATTCCAACTAGCATGCAAAAGAAAATGGTTCCATTGGTTAAAATAAAAAAAACAAACTAATATGCCTAAAACATACATCCTATTTAACAAAATGCAAACAACGACTAAAATAATGCAATTGACAAAGAAAATGTCACCTTCCCACACTTAGAGAACATATTTTCCTCTAAGTGATAGGGCAAGCACAAAATAAGTTAATACAACATCAAACCAAACAAAAGAAATAACAACAAACAAAGTAATTAAGACAACGCAAAAGGTTTAGGGTAAGAAGGCTCATGGAGATTATGGTTGTGATAGTGTTGGTAAAGGGACTTCATTATTATTCCTCTGGATGAGCTTGAGAAATTTCTTCTTCATATACCTCTACTCTTTGTGCACTTGTCTCATTTGGGTTTTGGGTTCATTAATTTGCAGTGTCATTTGATGATGATTAGAGGCCATCTGGTCAAGGATTTGTTGGAATTTATCAACCTCTGCCGCTGTAGTTGGTTCCTCTTCCTCTACTTCTTTTTTTGGCTGCGGAGGTGCCTGAGATATGCATGGTTGGCAAGTGGCTACATCCTTGCCCTTCCTATTCTTAACAACTATACACATTTGAGGATTTTAGAGCTCCATAGAATGGGCCTCCAAAATATCAGGGCTTCTCAAATAAGGGACATAAAAGAAATTATATCTAGTTGATACACACTATCCACATTAAAGTTGTAAATTGAAGCCAAAGCACTAACAATCTATGACATGCCAAAATAAGAGCTTTTCTTATTAACATAACTCACAATAGATAAAAAAATTTGATAACAAGTATTTGTTTTGATTTTTTGATCTATGCACAAAAGGAAGAAAAATTACTTAGCCAAGCACTTATTACTTTCTGTTTTTTTAAACCATTAAGCACATAACTTATGAATAAGTAAATGCTTAGTGCTACGAATTAAAGTATTTGGTGCATTCCTAAAGTCAAAATTGGTTTCACCTGTTAGAATTTTCCAGTAATCATCCACATAAAAGTCATCATGATCATCTAAAATTTTAGTGTTCGATAAATAAAAAAGTGAACGAATGACAATATAATTAAGTTTATGAATATGGCCACCTATCCTAAACCAGATTGTATCCATTTTAGGATTGTAACGCATAGTGGTGAAAATTTTGACAATCATTATAGGATAAATCGGCACATCATAACAAATTAACCGACTCCAACCAATACTTGCAACCAATCTCTCAATTTTTTGCCTTAGTCCTTGATTTTCTAACATTTCAAAATCAAAGTATCTACGAGGCATTAAATCTCTATCTTTAAACTCCCAAAATTGCATACGTTCGTCTTTCGAATAAATAGGGAATAGGGCATGAAAAGTGGTCGCCATATTTGGTTTACCTTCTTCGAAGACTTGAAGGTGTAGTTCATCAGTTAGTTTTCGGGCGACTTGTTTCTTTGGAGCCATTAGAGGATAAAAACCTGCAAAAATTACGCAACAGAGAGATAAACACCTTTTTTAGAGAGAAATCTTACCAAATCCTTGGAATTTTGAATGATTAATGTGAAATAAGTGTAAAGGATTGAAAGATTGATGGAAAAAGTGAAGAAAATACAAAGACTTTAGTGTGACATGAAGGATTTAAGGGAGTGGGAGAGTGGGTTTCGTGCTTTAAAAGAGAGAGAATGTTAAAAATTGAAGAATGAGGAAAGAAGAGAAAGGGGGAAATTTAAAAAAATTTTCAGATAGGGCTTCCCAAGATTGTGGGAATAGCTATCATTCCCACGATCGTGGGTTGACTCTCCAGAAACTTTCTAGAGAGCCATCCCACGATCTTGGGAAACACCCTCATTCCCATAATCGTGGGTTAATGCTCAAGAAACTTTTTGAAGAAACTTCCCATGATCATGGGTTACTCCAATTTTTCTAGCTTTTTAACCCTCTTATAAGCTTATCATACATTCTCAACATTCAAACAACCTAGAAACACATCAAATTTGCCTAACCAATAAGAAATTTAAAGAGAAAACAATTTAAAACTAAAAAACATACAAATAAACACTAAGCAAACTCAAATCAAACATAAACATAACAAAATAAATCAAACAAGAAAGTAAACAAGAAACAATAAAAAGAAAAGAAAGGAAAAGAAAACTCTATAGGTTACGTCCCATAACGCTTTTTTTAACATTGATAGCTCAATGTAATCCTTGTGCTTAAGGTGGTTCAAATGAATATTGCAGTGGTAGTGCAGTCACTAATCTCAAAATTTGCACATGAGCTACCCTGTTAAAGATTCCACCTTCCTTGTGATTCTCCTTCCTTTGCCTTCTCTTACATGATTGTTTCTTTCTGAATGCATTCCCAGGATCCTTAATATCTTCCTATTGTCCTTGAAGTTCAGTTTCCTTGATATTATTTGGAAGTAGAGGAAAATTGTTTTCTTTCTTTGACACTATGAAGGTTATTTGCTACTTTCCTGCACTGAGAGTTAATTTCCCCCCATCAACGTCAATTATTAAGCGAGAAGTGGCCAGGAACGGTTGTTTAAGGACCATAGGGGTTTTCACATCTTCTCTAATGTCCAAGATGTGGAAATATGTGGGAATGATAACTTTGTCAATTTGTAGTTACACACTCTTAATGATCCCTTTCAGTTGATGAACTGTTCTATCAGTTGTTTTTATTAACATCTTTGTGGGTTCTAACTCTCGTAACCCCAACCTCTGACTAAAGGTATAGGGCATCATATTAATAGTTGCTCCCAAATATACGAATTCTCTATCTCTGTTAACTCCATTGACATTGCAAGGAATGTAAAAATCCCTTGAGTCTTTTTTCTTTTGTGCTATGTTAGGGTTTCCTTCTGCTATGTGCTCCTTAACCTTCTTCTTGTTCTGTCTCTTTCATCTAAGCTTTGTTTGTAGTTATTCTATTATGTCCTCAACTTTATTTGATTTAACCTCTTTAAAATTCCTTGTTGCCCTGTTTGAACTTGGCTTCTGCTAAGTTAGAATAGGGTAAAAAATTTCAGGTTGAGGCTCCTTGATTAGCTCAATTACAAGCTCATTTGGAAGGAATTCCATAGTTACTTATCCTTCTCCCTTGTCTCTGATGTCGTTCACATGTTCAATTTTCTTTTCCTGAGTTTGAGGATGACCATAATCCTTTCCTTTAGGTTAGACTCGGTATTGCTTGGTAGACTACCTGCACTTTTAGAAGACAAAGCATTGGCAAGTTGACCTACCTGAACCTCCAAGTTGTGGATTGACGAGGCATGGTTCTTTGTAATTTGATTGAACTTTACTTCCATCCTCTTTTGACTTTCCTCCTATCTGGAAAAAATCCTCTTTTGATTCTCTTCTTAAGTTACCAGTTTGGACCCCAAAACTTCCATCAACTTGTCCATTTTTCTCTCCATCAATCCAATTTGATCATGTTGAAATTTAGGAGGCACTTGCGGTTTTGCTTGACCACTTATATTGTTAGTACTCCAAGAAAAATTCGGGTGGTTTTTCCACCCTAGATTATAAGTGTTTGAAAGAGGATTCTTACCTAATAAGAAACATTCAATTGAGCCATTGTTATTTTGCCCACATAGATCACACTATACTTGCATAGCTTTGGCCATTGATGAAGATTCTCTTTGCATGTTACTCAACTGCTTAGAAAGGGTTATGATCTATGCTTGTAAAGTAATAACAGAGTCAATTGGTTTCATACCTTTTTGCTCCTTTTGCCCCTGTTTACTCCTCTCACTTGACCACATATAACTATTACTCGTCAATTCTTTCAAAAGATCATGAGTTGCTTCAGTAGTCTTCCTCATCAAAGAACCTCCAGCAGTTGCATCTATGGCTCCACTCGTGCTCTAATTTACACCATTGTAAAATGCATACAATAGGAATTCCCTCGGAAGGTTGTGGTAGGGACAACTTCACTATAATTCTTAAAAGCTCTCCTAGACTTTATATAGAGAATCCCTATCACGGTTGAAAATTTGTGATCTCCTTTATGATCCTTGTCGTTTTGGTCATTGGAAAATATTTTGCGAGGAATGCTTGGGCTAGCTACTCCTGAACAATGATTTGCCCTTACTTTAATGAGTTGTATGTCTAATCTTTCAAAGTGAAAGAAAATATTCACAACTTTATGGCATCGTTAGGCATCCTATTAAATCAGAAGGTGTTGCAAATCTCCAAAAAGTTCGTAATATGGGCATTTGGATCTTCATTAGACAACCTATAAAATTGCACACTATTCTGAAGTATGTTGAGGAGTGCCAGCTTGATCTCGAAATTGTTAACTTGAATTGCTAACCTTACAACTTGTTGAGGACTAAATCTTGGCCTCATAAACTCCATCAATGTCCTCTTAGCTCCTCCTTGCTGCTTCGCTCTTCTTAACTCTTGTTCATGTCTTGTGATATTGGATAACTCTTCTTCGCTAATTTATGTCGATCTTCACATGCTCTTTGTGTTCATACACCTGCAGATACACGAGGAAAAATATCAAAAACTTTTAAATCAAAGTAATCTAAAAAAAATAAGATACAAAATAAACAATCCTTAGCAATGGTGCGAAAAATTGTTGATTGGAAAACAACTCCTAGTTTTACACTCAAAACTCAAGTATAGGGGTTGTAACAATAAGCATATATCGATCCCATAAGGATTGTGCTTAAGCACTACTTAATTCAGATTAATCTTTGTTTAAGAACTAGAATTTTTTATGGAAATAAAAAATTAAATTAAATTAAACAACTAACAAAACATAAATGACACTAAAAAATGCAGAAACTTGGAATTCAAGATTTTCACAACTAGATATCACTCTTTCCTATCTTGTCTCCCTCCTACTTTGTTAATTGAATTGTGTTTCTCCTAAGATGTCCTAATTTGTTAACTACCCTCTCTCAAGGTGTAATTAGTTATCCCTAACCAAATTAAATGGAAATGATTAAGTAATCTCTGAATCTGCAAAATCAATCCACCATTTCAGTTAGTTATTAAGTTATCATATGGGTGATCAATTAATTAGCAAAGATCTCTCTTTTAACTAATCAATTAACTTAATGAATGTAAGTATATAAAATGCCAATTCTCATTATGCAATCCTGCACAAATTACCCAACTCAATCTCTTAATATATTGTAAGGTATATGCATATACATAGACATACATACATACATATATATA
>JAOSBN010047419.1:0-14868 GCA_027563595.1 Erythroxylum suave
CCGTCGGTAATTTTGCAGACGGAACGTTTTTTCGGTCGCTAAGTTACAGACGGAATTGGTTTGCGCTGTCGGTAAACTTTAGCGATGATACTTCTTAGTCCGTCGCTAAATTTAGCGACGCTCACTAAATTTCCGTCGGTAAAGTTAGCTACGGCCGTATCACCGACGTTTTCGCACTGTCGTTATATTCTGTCAGTAACCTTAATACCGACGGAATATTTGGTTATTCCGTCGGTATTTTCTGTCGCTAAACTGCAATTTTCTTGTAACGTTTTAATGTTTACAACATATTATTGAAAAAAAAACACAACATAATTTTAAGTGTTAAACAATAGTATTAATTATTCATTAATATTTACTAACATTGAAATTTTTTGTTTAAAAATTTTAAATAATATGATCAATATAATAATATGATAAATGGAGTAGTACAAACTTTGAATTAGAAGTTTATCAATTTATACAGTCATAGAACCAAAACAATAACAATCCACATTTAATAGTACGCAGATTAACCCCTAACTAGTAGAGAGTTTGTTTGACAAATTCATACAAATACAATAATAAATCAACTTTAAAGCTGAGTCCAGTCGATTGCATCAATAAATAACAATGATATAATTATTTATTTAGATTCTAATTGACGTGAGAGTCGATAAAGGTAAATAAGTCCCCGATATCTGGATTCTTAAGAAGGGTCCTTGCACATTTGAAGGTACTAATTGAAATATTAACAGTTTTTCCCTCAAGTGTAGGGTTTTTCACACCCTCTTACAACAACTTTTTCTGCTATAGCTAAATTTGTAGAGGATACAGTGAAGAGTCGCTAGATTCAGTACCTAAAACATAATTAGTATAAAATTTAGATATTTTTAGATTAGTAAACCGTTAAATGAACTGAAATTGGAGTGATATGCATACGTGAATGAGCAGATGAAGTATGTGGAATTGATGACTCGCCTCCATAGGCATACATGTCATCTTCGATACTCAAGGAAGCTTAAAACAACATGTAGTATATACCATCAAAAGTGAATATATATAATAGCTTCATAAAAGTAAATGAGATGTACATAATAAGGAAAGTAACATTGTTCAGATGATACTAAACACCTTGAAGCAGAAGATCGGCCATGGAAGGCAGACGATGATTAGTGTATGAAGTGGAGATTTTTTCTACATTGTTTAATTTTTTAGTAAAGACAATTTTGCCACATTCCTCCCAACGGAATGAATTAGGGCCATCCAAAACTAGTCTCTACGTCGACATTCCTTAATTAATCTTCAAATATCAATTTAGAATTAAATGATGATATGTTAACTCCAATTTCATTGATAAGTGATGTAGTCCAGTTTATCACTTATACATCTTCAATGTGCCTAAATATATGAAAGTTACCCTTGCTAAAATTTAAAAAAACTATTGTGTAGTTTGTATCATAAGCAAAATTTAGAATTTAAAGTAAAATAGACATGACTATGTTCTTGATTTACAAAAATATGGTATTATCCATAAAATGCATCAAAATATAACAAATAATACATAACCATAACAAATAACAAAGAAATCAGCTCATCATCCACAATAACTATAAATATATTACTCACCTAATTGATTGTAAGTCCAAACTCAAGTTTGCCTTTCCCCTTGCTATTGCCTTGGATTTTCTTGGTTTCTTTCAAACAAACAAATTTTCATTCAAATATACAATTATCATTTTCCAAGAATTAAACCCTAGGTTTCATAGTTAACAAAACCCTTTTATAAGCATGAAAAAAGTTAGGTTTCTAAGTTAATTTCTCAAAATCAAAGTCATTTCTAACCCAAAGGAATCATTTTCTTAACTTAACAAATTCCGAAATCCTTGTTATTTTCCTCCAAACATGATCAATCTTGGCTCATTCTCTAGCTCTCTTCATTCCCCACATTTTTCTCTTCTTACACTAAGTCTAAATCTCAATAGATTTTGTTAAATATCCTAGCAAATCTTTCTTTCTCTTTCAAGCTCCCATTTTCGAGCTTCAAGCTTTTCTCCCTCCCTCTTTTCCTCTTTCTCTTGGCTGAAATGAAGAATGGAGAAGAAAGTATGTGATGTAAATCACTTGTTAATATAGAAATCATGTATAATATGTAAAACATACAAGAAGGGGGATGAATTATGATAAATCGTCTAAGATAGTAATCTTTAAAATCTTCTTGGTTTTCTTAAAAAACTCAGATGATTACAAAACAATGCAATTAATTTGTTTGAGTAATGAAACAACGAAAATAGTATCTATTCTTCCAGCTACAAGAAATTAAACAGATAAGAGTTAGAGAATATGACACCGCAATTTATACTGGTTCACCCTTAGCCTTTGTGTTACGTCCAGTCCTCAGAGTTTATCTGAGATTTCACTATCTCCTTCAACTTTACAAGTATTATTTCTACACTTCCAGAGCCTCTCCAGGTCTCTTTCACAAAGTATTCTTTATCTACTATCTTAGCCTCTTCAGGCTTTAGCCTTCCTTTCACTCAAAAAGATATTGTTTGAGCTTTCACACTCACGTTACAGGTGTTCTTAATCTCTTTCTTTCTTCTTTTCACCCAGGATATTTTTGCAGTATACTCACTTGAGCACATAATTATTTTTGTAAAGTGTAAGTAAAAGTAAAGTAAAAAAAAATCATTTATGTCTACGACCATAACTGATATTTATAGTCGAAATCTCCAACGGTCTTCTTGAGAAAACTGATTGTAGAATCTTCAGAGATCTGTTATTAGTTAAGTCCTGTAACCAACTCTAACTAACTAACTGACATTGTAGATTATTCTTCAATTATATCGTCTTGATTTGATTTGTATGCTTCGTCTGGTGATTAAGCTTAATCACTTCGTCTGATCCATCTTATACTTCGTCTTATTCAGCTTTTACTTGAATATTGTCTTGATTTTATGATTTATGCCACTTATATTTATCTGCACACTTAATAAACTCATCAAAATAGTTCACACACTTCTATTATTATTATTATTATTATTATTTTACTTTCATCAAAATCAATAGAAGAATTGAAGTCTTCTCGACTTAACAACATATAGCTTTCTTTCTTTTCTTATTAATCTCACCTAAAACGCCACATGTTACCTTTTCATTTGTCCATGTCAAGATTTTGTCTCCCACTAACTCTCATCCTTCCTTTATTCTATTTCACACCACAATCTCTTATTTATTTATTCAATTAACTTCCTCCATGAATTGGGCCACTATTTACACAACTTCCAATTTATTTCAATTACATCCTTTCAATGTACTATTCACTTAATTTCTTTAATAGTACTTATAAAATAGTTCAATTGGATCCTTGATCATAATTTCGAAATTTACCAAATTGGCCTTAAAATTTTCATAAATTACCGTTTTGTCTAAATAATTTTCTCACCTTTTCAATATGGTCATTTTCTAAATTTTAACTCACGTTATGCTTCCAAATTCTCAATCATTAATCACTGAAAATTTTTAAATACAAATAATAACGTTAATGGTAGATTAACGACTAAAGTGTATATGTTGTAATGTTAGTGATGAATTTGGTTTAAATGAAATGTGATTTACAATCCTTATTAATTCAACTAATAACGAAAAGAAGATAAAAATTTTGCAAAAATTTGCCCATTTTGTTTTGTTTATCAGTCAATAAAAATATAGATTAGTAATTCCTAAAAATTAAGCAACTCAAGGTGAACTCCATATGTAAGTGTAATCATTATGTTATTGGTAATAAGAAAAACTCATATATGTTGATCAATTAAGAAAATTAAGAATATAAAGAAAATGCTTGGGTTTTGGCAACATTTTGTATAGTTGGTAGCGAAATTGGATTAATAGGTGACGGAAGTCCTAATCATCAAGAAAGGTACACAATATTGGCAATGATTTATGAATTTGGTAGCAAATTGTTGTACATTTTAACATGCTATTCTATTTTTGTAGCAACATTTTAACATTTTGCAACAAAATATGGATTTGTCACCAGTCTTGCGTGATTGTGCTGATGCATGATCATGCATACCTAATGCAGGAAAGGTTATGTCAAGTGAAGCATTCTGTCATGATCATGTTGGTGCACAATCATGCATCCCTGGTGAACGAAGGCTTTTGTGACGAAATATGGTTCGTCGCCACTCATTTTCCTTGTATTGGTGACAAATCTATAATTTGGTAAGTAAATGTTGGGCATTTGATGACGAATCTGTATTTTGTCGCAAAATATTGCAACTAAAAACAAAAATTATAAGTGAGACAACGTCGTTTGTTTAATGACAAATGACGTCATCCTAACATCTGAAAATTTTAACCACAACCCTGCCTCCTGGTTACTAGTTTCTTCCTCCTCTCTCCTGACTGTCATCTTAGCCATTTTTCCTCTCTTCATCTTTTGGTTGTCGTGTTTTCTTTGTTAAGATTCTATTGTCCTCTATCGACTCCCTATGGTGCTACTAAACCTTGGTAAGAACTTATAGGATTTTTCTTGGTTTATTTGATGAATATCATTGTGTTTGTTAAATTTGATGAAGAAGGGTCAAAATTAGGATTAATTATTGAGTTATTTGCTTGGATTAGTTGTTGATGTGTTGATGATGGTGAAGAAAAGCAATAGACAGGATGAATGGTTGAAGAAGACTTAAGATATATTATGCTTATGAGGTGTTCGATGAAAGTCCTTTGTAATATGTTCATAAAATTTCCTTCTTCATATGTTATTGGATGGTTACGTTATCGGCTAAAGAAAATGCCAAGTTTATTATGGAAGCATTATATAACAAGGTTGTTATGGTGTATGCATAATGATATATCTCTCTATATAACTTCTTACACCATGTCCATGGTTCGATGAAGAGAATAAATAAGCTAGAAGAAGAAAATTTGTTAAAGTTTTTTGGAAAATAAATTGTTAAAGTTGATAACTAAATTTAGTATTGTATAGTTAGTTAAGTTCTATTAAAAATTGTAGTGAGTAGATATCAAAATAGAAAGAATGATTTTAAATTATGAAATTAAAGATATTATGAATGGATGAAACTTGTTTTTTTGATACTAAAGAACATATAATAGCAAAAAATAGCAGCTAAGGATGCAGTACCCCAATGCCTTCGCAATCATCTGCAAAAAGAGGATGCAGAGGCACCGAAGGGTTTGCACAATGGGCAAAACCCTGTGGTGAGGAATGTGTCAAGTCAACAAGTTAATCCACACAGCAGTTTCCTTCCTAGAAAATGTGTCTAATGTCGACAATCCATCCTCCCTTAATCAGCTCCAAACAATCACTAACTAGAGTACGATAAGGGTGTGAGGCAATGACACCAGTTCGAAAGAACTAGACAATAACCTTAGCATCAAGTTTGATAATTAGTTGGCTAATACTACTCGTCTTGGCTAAAATTAAGCCTTGTCATATCCCCTATAATTCAGCATCAAGGCTTCCAGAAGAGTCAATATTCAATAAAAAACCCACAACCCACATGCCATTTGAGTCATGAAGCAAACCACCAGCTGAAGCATGACCATCAACAAGTCGTCGGGTTCCATCGGTATTAAAAGTCAACTGGGGGGCATGCCAATAGATCAGTTGGCCAGAACAATTTGAAGTAGATGTTGACCAAGTATGGGCAACAGAGCAGTCAATCGTCATTGTTATTGCATATTTTAGTATTGATTCCACACTTGAATGGGTGCCATCAAACAGTAGTTTATTTCATGCCTTCCAAACACTCCATAAGATGAAAGTGAACAATGGACCCCAAATAACGTGTGGGCATACCCTATTTTTCATAGAGTAGTGGTGTTTCATCCACGCAGAAAAAGAAGCATCATGTAATACCTATATACCAAATCTGCAAGAGACACAATGCCATAAACCAACAACAAAGGGGCATTGTCTAAAAGGTGATTCATATTTCTTCCCCAATTACACAAAAGGTGAACCTTTGATTAACAAATACTTCTTTATGATATAAAACCTCATTAAAGTTTAAGCAATTAAAGAACGCTAGCCATAGGAAGAATCTTACCCTCTTTGGCACTTGTAGTTTCTAAATCCAAAGGCAAGACCCCAACCTCATATCAGTGATAATCTGGTTTGCAAGGCCTTTATAAGTTGAATTAACGTAGAATCAGTTGTGTTTATCCCACCCCCACATGCAGTGATCTTCCTTTTTTACATAAAGGGGAGCTGGCATCGCTCGGATTTCTTTAAGGGATGATGTTGGAAGGATAGACTTCAAAGCATCACATTGCCATGAGCCATCTGATTGTAGAATCAATGCCACCTTGGTTGACAACAGCGAAGGCTGTGTGGATGGAAGGGTCAGCTTAACTAAAGGCCTCGTTCCAACCCACCAATCATACCACAAGCTAATAGACTTCCCATCACTTATAGACCATTGGTAACCCCATCTCACAAATTCTTTTGTTTTAAGTAGCCCCCGCCAAGTAAAAGATGCAAGTCCCCGAACTTCCATATTCATGAAAGGGGACCCTTTTAAATACTTTTGTTGGAAGATTTCCAAGCAAAAAGATTCTTGTCTCGTTTGCAATTTTCAACCCACCTTCGACAGCAATGCCACATTTGAAATTCTCACTTTTCGTAAACCTAAATTGCCAGTCCCTTTAAGTCGATAAACTCGATTCCAATTCACAAGATGTCCCTTGGATGTGTCGGCTGCATCCCCCTAGAGAAAATTCTGACTTGGTTGATCCAACCACCTGCTAGTGAACACCGATAACAACGCCATTTCCATAGTATATATAGAGATTGAGTTTAAGGTGGATTGGATAAGAGTCTGTCGTCCAACATAGCTTAAAACCTTACCTTTCCAGCTGGCTAGTCATTTTAGCGCTTGTCAACAACATGCTAATAAATGGATTTAGAGACTCTAACATGAAAAATTGGCACCCTAAGGTAAGTCCCAAGCTCTAGAGTTAATGGAATCCCACACAACCGACTCAAAACTATGACTTTTTGAAGGGAAACATTTAGCGATATCCACGATTTAGATTTCTCAACACCAACCCGTATCCTTGAAGCTTTAGTAAATTCATCAAGGACATCAGAGATGACCTAAACTTAGGATTTGGAGGCTTCTGTGAATAGTAATAAGTCAAGAGCAAAAAAAAGATACAACACCTTTAGACCAGATCTCGATGCCTTCACTAGACACCAAAATTTTTGGTCTACCATTACCAAAATAAATAAGTAGGGCGATAAGGGATCCCCTTATCATAAGCCTTGTTCAGAGTTAATAGCCGACATCACCTCCCCATTCCAGATTATAGCAAGATGCATGCTGGAGATACAAAACATCATCAGGTCTATCAAACTGGTAGGGAAATCATAAAAGATTAGAACCTCATGGATAAAGCTCTAGGTTACAGTATCATAAGCTTTTTGGAGGTCTATTTTGGCTATCATGGCCCTTATACTCCCCATTTGACCCATGAGAGAATGCACCACCTCTTGAATAATCAAGATGTTGTCTGTGGTACTCCTGCCTACAAGAAAGCTATTTTGAAAAGGTCCAATGATGCATTGGAGTATAGGTCGCAACCTATTAACTAGTAACTTGGACAAAATTTTGTACAAGCTATTTAGTAAAGTAATAGGACGAAAGTCCTTCAGCGTAGTCAGATAGTTAATCTTTTGGATTAATACCATGTGTGCTTGCAAAACCTTTAAATCGACCCTTCGAGTTGCAAAGGCTATTTTAACAAATTAGACCACTGTTTCTTTTACTATATGTCACTACTTCTGATAAAATGTGGTGGAACTCCATCTACTCCCAGAGCTTTTAGGCCTTTTATAGAAAAAGTTGCTAATCTCACCTCCTCGAGCTGTGACGGGGAGATCAAGACAAGTTTTCCATACAAAAACTTCTTTTGTTACTGCCTCAATTGCCTATGGTAAGAAACCCTCCCCCTTCTCCCATGCTGACAAAAATATGACCACAAAATTGGGGTACGTCAACCAGGCTACTTCAAAAAGAAGGGGCATGTGTTTTGGGGAAAAATGCACACCAAGAAAGTCGATAAAAGGAGGGTGGTGATCGGAACAAAGGCAAGGAAGCACTATAACTTTGTCTTTTGAATTTAAAGAGAGGGTTGCCGAGTTCCAAAGCAATTGTCTAGTTTCTTTTGAAGAACAATATGACCCCTTATATGTTTAATCCAAGTAAAACGATACCCCAATATATCAGCATCTAACAACTCACAAACCTGCCATCGCTCTCTAAACTTCAGAACTCTATTGAAACCATCCATATTTCCATTATGGATGCTCCATTGTTCATCAAAAGCAGCAAAGTCATTGAAGTCACCAACAACATACCATAAAGAAGAAATAGTTTGAGAGAATGCAGTCATCTCAGCCCAAGAAAGATCCTTCCATTGACAGCTTGGCCATACATACATGAAGGAAACGATCTACTGTACCATGATCATTTCACATCTAGTATGGATACATTAAGAAGTAGAACTAATAATATCCAATTTACAAGAAATAGAATTCCAAAATAAAGCAATCCCACCGATGCTGCCATCTGATGGAACCGCAAAGCAATTAGGAAATTTTAAAAATTTTGCCATTTTCTCCACCGCTAGTAGGTCAGCTTTTATCTCAAGCAAGCAAAGGATATCATCTTTATACTCTTTAATAAGCTCTTTCATTGTCCTATGAAGTTCTGCATAACCCAAACCTCAGTTATTCCAAACAATTAGCTTCATACAATAATGGGACTAATTTCAGGCTAGCTATTACCAACATCAACTTACACGGAGTCTCCTTTTGCATCTAGTCTAGTAACCACATCAAAATTATGCATACTAGTTGTTTTGCTATGAGCCTCCAGATCTACCAATACCGCAGCATTTCTACCTATATCAACCTTAGGGCCAAGGTTGGTGGAACTGTTGTTTCGAAAAGAGTCACAGTTGTCCAATGCCTTTCTTGAGTTAGGCAGGGTGAACTCTCCTCGCATTCCGACCCAGCTATAATTTCTGAAGTGATCTTACTCAATATGCTCTCCATCATTGACCCCTTCACCACATAGCAACGCCCCTTCTTTTGAGCATTATTCACAAATTGATTCATTCCTTTGGCGGGGGTTTTATCTTTCTAGAAGCAACCGGAGTAACACTTACAGAGTTCGTGGCATTGAAAACAAAACTGTTACTTAGTAAGTTGTCAAGATGTGGACCCAAATGGAGAGTAGTTTTATCACCCTGCTGAGCCACGTCACCAACAATCTTCTTTCCTTTGCTGAAAGGAGGTGCTACACTACCTTTATTTCTTTCCTTAATTCCCTTGAGGTTAGTGGATTTGGTCATAACCAAATCAGCTATCCTGGTGCTCTTCGTATTATCAAGTGCAATCTGAGGGTCCAGACTGGTTATATTTTCACCTTGGGTCACGAGGCGGTCCTGGCTTGCCCTGGATTTCTTTTTCTCCTTTGCACCAACATCCAAGGGCCATAAGTTGGGTTCTGCAACTCCTCTTAGGTTCTTGGCACATCGGACGTCGGAGTCTCTGCCACTGGACTTGGCGACCTGTGTGATGGGCAATCACCTCTTCGATGGCCGAAAATGTCACAGTCAAAGAAAATAAGCGATAACCCTTCATATTAAATAAAGAAGTCTTTTCCTTTAACCTTTAACTTTGGTTTTAATGGCTTAGACATATCTAGTTCCACACATACATGAATCTTCCTCGCATGCCAACTTCAATAATGTGATCAATCTTGATGACGTGACCCACCTTGACGCGGAACCCCTAGAATTGACTCAATTAGGAATTCCTTGATCAATTGAATAAAAATCCCAACCCAAGAAATCAAAGTTATCGAAAGATCCTTCGACACCATGACCCAAGATTAACAATGCAATCAAAAACCATAAGGCACAAAGATATCAAAAGAACGCCACAAGCAATTCCAATGTAAAATCGGTTTGTAGAGAATTTCAATATTGAATCCCTCTCCAAGTGATCTAAAAATTATTCTTAACCTAATCTCCCTAGGAAGTGCAGAAAAGCCCCTTTTTAAGTCTCAAAAAGTGAGCCTAAAAGTAAAAAACCTAACTAGAAAAATTGAAAAGTCCATTAAGAAGTCGTAACAATTCTCTGGCAGAACATTCTTTAGTAAATCGAGCATATCTTGGGCTACGGACCTATGATTAAGGTAAATCTTATACCGTTGGAAAGTTAAGACGTAAATTTACAACTTTCATGTTGATTAGTAGAGCTGGTTCGCCCTAAATCGATGCCAGAATTTCGGTCCAAGTCAGAACACGTGAATAGTGTTATTGCCTTGATGTTATTTATTGTAACTTGATCTCCAAAGGCTTTTTCTTCATCAACCAAGGTGGATATAAGCCCACCAGTAGCTTCTCTAGGCCTCTTAGCATTAGCATGAGTAATCAGTCCTTTCAGCATGGTCAACAGGTCATCCGATAGTTGACTTGTCTTTCGACTCTCTCTTGAGCTCACATCATCCTCCCCTTCCTGAAAAAGATTCATCCTCGAATCTACAATGGAAAAAGGAGATAAATCAGAAACATTGGACAAAGCATAAGCTCCACCTTTCTTTCTCACTCCAAATATTGGTCTGGATTACTTCGACCTTGAAAAGAAGGAATCTTCATTTTTATACTACTCAGGTTTCGATCAACTTCTTCCCTAGCTCTCAGTTCTCTTCTAGGCATGTCTCCTCTTCTTTGACCTCTTGTCGCATACTCCCTAGTTTGATATCTATCCCACTCTTCCATATTGGTTTCAGTTTCAACATCCTCAAATTTAGGTTGGTTGGTCGGTGGTGGTATTGGTCGACCTCGATTTGGAGCCTCCAAGCGTTCTAACCTCTCTCTATAGCTTTCAAATACAAGATTCATTCGGGCCATTTGTTCTTGTAAAGCCTTTAACATTATGGCTAGGTCTTCTGAATCCCTTTAGTCTCTTTCCTTAGACATTACAAAGTAATAAGAAAAGCAAGTGTAATAATGTTAGTTAAAAATAAACCTCACTCACTCCCTTACGTGTTTCACTCGAATAGATGATGATTCACTCTTTTTTTGACATTTTCTTTTGATGTAAATCACTCTTGCCTTTTACTACTCTTGATTCTTTCCTGAAATTCTTTTCCAACGAAAAATTCCAAACAAATCATATCAGATTGAAAGTGACACCCTTACAAAAGAAAAACTGAAGAAATCAAAAGGAAGCAATGAGAGAGCAATGAAAAGTAACACGTATGGGTCAAGAACCAAAGAAATTCAAAGGATCAAAAGAGAAATTTTGTAATAGGAATTAGCTTTTCAAAATTTTTATTGTTCAAGTTTCGAGAATTTCAATTTCAATTCGAGCAATAACGCAATATTACTTCTAGCAACCCACACAATTTTTCTATCAATCACCAAACTTCACAAATTCCAACAAACTTCTTTCATTAACAACTTATATTCACAGCAACACTTCAAGATGAACTATCTACAATCTCAGCAAATTACAATCAACGAATCAACACTTCAAACTTTTTTTTGGGGACTTTTTTTTTAATTTTTTCAGACTTTTCTTCTTTTTTCGAATTTTTTCATTTTTTTCACAAAACAATCTTAACCAAAACTAACTACAAACACAACACGAAGTATGAATTGAAATAAAATTAAGAAACAAGAACAATAAAGACGATGTTAACAAACGGCAATGGAATGATAACGATAAAACACAGAGCAAAATAAATAGTAGAAAGGAAACAAGGACAAAAGTAAATAGAAAAGAAAAAAGAAAAACAAGTGAAGATGATAAGAACAATGGATAGGAACCTAAAATCGAGCCAAAGCTCTGAAACCAAATGATGCAGAACCCTAGAATCGACTCGATTAGGAACCCCTTGATTGATTGGATCAAAACCCCAACCCAACAAATCAAATTATCGGAAGATACTTTGACGCCTTAACCCAAGATTAACAATGCAATCAGAAACCAAAACGTGCAAAGATACCAAAAAAATGCCACAAGCAATTCCAACTAATCACTTGATAAGTTTGTAAAATCGGTTTATAGAGAATTTCAAGATTGAATCCCTCACCAAGTGATCTAAAAATTATTCTTAACCTAATCTCTCTAGGAAGTGTAGAAAACCCCCTTTTTAAGTCTCAAAAAGTGGGCCTAAAAACAAAAACCTAACTAGAAAAATTAAAAAGTCCATTAAGAAGTCGTAACAATTCTTTAGTAGAACATTCTTTAGGAAATTAAGCATATCTTGGGCTACAGACCTTTGATTAAGGAAAATATTATACTGTTGGAAAGCTAAGATGTAAATCTACAACTTTCATGTTGATCCATTGAGCTAGTTCAGCCTGAATCAATGCTCGAACACGTGAATAGCATTATTGCCTTGATGTTAGTGATTGTAACTTTATCTCTAAGGGCTTTTTCTTCATTAACCAGGGGGCATATAAGCCCACCAATAGGTTCTCTAAGCTTCTTAGCACTAGCACTAGTAATTAGTCCTTTTGGCATGGTCAACGGGTCATTCGATAGTTGACTTCCAACTCTCTCTTGAGCTCAGATCACACCTTCTCCCTCATTTTCTTAAATGCAATCAAGTTAAAATACTCCACGAGAATGTTCAGAAATCTGATCCAAGTAGTAATCTGCTCAATTTTGTCTAAACTTGTCATAAAATTAGGCTTCCATTGACGAACGGTCAAGTAGTGACCCCCGATGATCCATGGCCCTTCTTCCAAAACGTATTCATAATAAATTTTCTTTTGGAAACAGATAATGAAGTAATTGTGCTCCAAGTTAGTGACTTTGTAATCCCCTTCTAGTTTCCACAAGTGAGGAATCCTAGTAGATAGAGTAGAATAACCTAAGAATTTCCCCAATAATTTGACAATCAGGGCATTCCTCCATGGTTTAAGCACGGCCTCTTTCTCCTCCGTGGAAAAGAAAATGCAATCGTCATTGGCTTCCCCCATCGCTTCATAGTCAAATTCAGTGTCTCCATAGAATATGTCATTATGTGGGTCAAAGGTTGCCCAATCCTTCCAGTCCCCAACCTTAGATTTAGTAGCGCCTTTCACCATATCTATAAAAGATGGTGCCCCTATGATAGGTTCCTGGTCATAATCCCCAAGATCACCAGCTAGTTGGTATAGTCGTCATTTAGACTTTTTACTAGGTGATCGGAGGGCATCTTTAGTAAGAAGGGTGTTTTGCGTAGAAGCTTCTGGTGACACCATTAGATGCGTTGTTTTCTATTTACAATGTTCTGTTGATGTGGTACAGATGGAGATGGTTCTTGAGGAAATTCTATTTCCTTAAGATGGAGATGGTTCATGAGGAAGCAGAAGCCTTATCTATTAACTTACGTGGATGAAACTTGTTAATGAAAGCAAATTCATAGTGCTCTTGATAGGTTAGGTAAACAAGTTTTGAAAAAGTTACAAAATTTACATTGCATCAAAAATGAAAAATGCGTGAAGTGTGTATATTTTGAATTTGATTTGAAAGTGGAGAAAGTATAAAAACTAATTAAAATTTATCCACCAAATTAAAAAATGTTATCTTACTAAATTAAATTAATGTTAATAAGCATGTTCTATATGTCAATGAAAAGCAATTTTTTTAGAATACTGGACTAACTTTTTTTTTTTCTTGATCTTGTTTATATACTTAGTTTCAAGATCAATTTGCATTGCATCAAGAACGAAAATGCCATTCTCATTTATGTTTTTTATTTTGAGACAAAGGCATTAATCATTATTGTTTACATTCCATCTCATTTTCTTAATTAACAAATCAATAAACATATAGTCTTAAATGACTTAAAGTTACGAAGTCTTAATTGATTGAGTAGCGATTATCAAATTGTTCAACATCCTTAATTGTGCTTTAAATATGCTTGTATAATACCATAAAGATGATATTTTATATTTAGTTGCTAATTGTGTAAAAGGTTTATTTGTAGATTTTGTGTTCCTCTGTTTGGTTGGGAACAAAACCACAGAACTCGTATGACATCTTCAAGTATGTGAATTAATAATAACCATTATTATTTTATATATCATTTGTCATTTCATTTTGTAGTATATTATTTACTAAATTGGTGCATATGTACTGATACAACGTTGTTGACTGCATGGACTAACATAAACATATTAACATAATATAAAACAAAAAAAGCATGTTATAACTATATTATCTTCTTTTATTGTATAGCTTAATGGATAAAAGTTGGAAGTGTCATTGAAAATGGTCAACTGAATACGTAGAAGGAGTTAAGAACTTCATGCAATTTGTAAAAGATCAAATGGGTGATGAATGTAGTATTTATTGTCCATGCATCGATTGCTTAAATGTCGACTTCCAAAGTCAAGATGTAGTATATAATCACTTACTGATCTGAGGCATAGACAAATTCTATAGTCCATGGCTTTATCATGGTGAACGTAAGTGTTGGGCACTGTTTCCGAACCCAACTCTTAATCGGAACCATATAATGTGAGCATAAACCAATGATGTCTCCTTAACCATCATCGATTTCCTCTCCCTGCTTTGATACCATAAAAAATCTGAAAGCATGAAACCTGAGCTTTTTTTTTTTTCCGTATAGGGTTATTTCCATAAACCCTTATTAGGCATCATCTCGCAAGGGTGGCGTGCCCATGACAATCAAACATCAAAACAAACTTATTACTTTAATGTTGGATCCCACTTGCGGAACCCAACTCTTGCTCTAATACCAAATATGTTGGGCCCTATTTCTGAATGCGAAGTCTAACTCTTGCGGAATATCATAAGACTCTCAAATCTTTACTTCATCATACTCTTTA
>JAOSBN010047451.1:0-14867 GCA_027563595.1 Erythroxylum suave
GGTCCAAAGTCCCAACTTCAAATTTCCAAGCCCAACATAAAAATATATATCTAAACACATAATTAAATCAATTAAGGAAAATAGAAATATAAAAAAATAAAATTAACGAATAAATCCATAAGTCAATAAATAATTAATTCGAATAAAAGAAAGAAAAAAAATTGGGGCCCAACAATTTATGACAATTTGTTCAATACTATAATGAAAATTGAAGGGAGGACAAAAGACAATACAAAATCACAAACTAATTTGAAACATTTTTGTAGAAGGAATGAGCTACATAAAGATCTTCGCACTGTTAAATATTTGAAAGCATGTTACACTTTGTACAAAAAGAAGAAGGAAATAATATGTGAATGGATGAAAATTCTAAAGTTTCCCGATTGTTAAGTTTCAAAATTGGCAAGGTATTTGGACATGCAAAAGTACAAATTATTTGGGATGAAAAGTCATGATTGTCATGTGTTTATCCAAAGGCAAATTCCAATTGCATTTCGGGAGTTGCTATCGAATAAGGTTTGGGAAGTAATAACAGAATTAAGTTTGTTTTTCAAAAGCTTAACATTATCTGAAATTAAATTAACAGAAACGGAAAAACTGGAAAAGGAAATTCTAGTAATTTTGTGCAAGTTAGAAGGGATATTTCCTCCAAGCTTATTTGACTATATGGAGCATCTACCTGTCCACTTAGCACACGAGGCTAAACTAGCTGGTCCAGTTCAATAGCATTGGATGTATCCATTTGAGAGGTACATAATTCAACAAAAATGATTATAATTGAAGTCATAGCATGATTGAATAACTAAATTAAACTAACCCTATTCGCTTATGTAGGTATTTGCATCAATTGAAACAAATGTGAAGAACAAGCCTAAAGTTAAAGGTTCGATATGTAATGCTTATTTAGTAAAGGAAGCTAGTACATTTTGTTCACATTATTTTAAGCTGTATGTTCACACAATAGAAATAAAAGTTCCTCGTAATGACGATGGGGGAGGAACTAGTAATGCTGATGGTAAATTATCTATTTTCACATATCCTGGATGAACCTATGGACATTCAACAAGAAGAATGTTAATAGAGGAAGAAATTGAGGCTACCTATGGTTACATTTTATTGAACTGTGAAGAAGTTCAACCTTTTGCGTAGTAAGTATTAAGTTATTATTTTGGTTTTGAAATTTAGTGTTATTATTAACTTGAATTCATAATAATGTTTTAGATTATGTGAGGAATTGTTACGCAAGCTCATGCCCGACAACTCACAAGATGATGTCAATAAAGAAGTTGGAAGACGCTTTCCTCGATGGTTCGAGCAATATGTAAGTTTTCACTTACAAATATTGACATAATTGATTTATAAAATTTAAGTGTTCAAATGACATAGAATACTGTTTAATATGATATTTTCTTTCTATAGGCCTTAGAAAATCCAATAGAGAACAAGTTCCTATGTGATCTTGCAAAGGGACCTTTGCAAACTGTTAAATCGTATCCAGTTTATTTCGTTAATGGATACAAGTATTATACAGAATATCATGGTCATAGCATGGCAACAATAAATAGTGGAGTTTACATATAGGGAGAATTGATTAATTACTATGGAAAAATTATTGAGACACTTGAAATTGAATACCTTGCATTACCAATAAAGTGAACTGTGATATTTAAGCGTAAGTGGTTTGATCCAACTCAAAATGTTAGTACAAAAGTGCATAGCCAATACGAACTAGTTGAAATCAACAAGAGAAGAAGATTACGACATTTTGAACCTTTCGTGTTGGCAATGCAAGTGATCCAGGTGTATCATGTCCCTTTTCCCAACTTATGATAAGACAAGTTAGATTGGTTAGCTGTTTGCAAAGTTAAACCTAGAGGTGTTTTTGAATCACATGGAAAAGGAGAACAGAGAATTGAAAGTGAAACGTTTCAGGAAGATGCTTATAAAATAAATACATCTGTCGTATATGAGGATAATGAACCTTTGAATGATCCATTTGAAGAGGATGAGGAGGGCCAGAGATCTGAAGAAGAGCTTGAGTTTGATTCAAATTCTTCCGAACAAGAAGATGACTTTGATTTACAATTAAACGATGATAGCAATTAAGTTATGTTTGTTGAATATCATATTAACAAATCAACTATTTCCTTTTCAATATATTGTATAAATTATTGAAATAAAATTGTAATATTTTCTAAAAAATTCAATCGAATCTTAATTTTAGGTTGAAATACGGCACCAAAGAGAAGACAGGATATTCTGTGGCCAAGATTTGGACTACGATTCGGAGGTACTTACTGTACAGGTGAAGGATCTCATGGTGTAGCAGCTAGAGGTGAAACACCTCCTCCCCTTCCACCTACTACACTGGCAAATGAGGCTACACCATCCACTACTCCTACCTCATTCACTACCGCTATACCGACAGAGATATTAGGGGTAAACAATGTGGATGAAGGAGATGACCGCAAGCCTAGAACTGAGGGACTCGATGGATGAAAATACATCACAATTGTCAATAATATGTAAGTGAAAATACATGAAACATTATATGTTTATAATTAAGTTATAGGTTTAAATTTTAAAAATGGTATAAATTTGTTTGTTTTTAGATTTGGTTATTTCCATCTGGACCCTGTTTAAGAAACATGATCAAAATTCAAGGAGAAGATTGATCCTAAGGGTTATGTATGGAAGAATATCTCTCAGGCGATAAAGAAATTTTACTATCACGAGTTTGAGATACCAAAAAATTATTATTTTCTTTTTTAATTAACAATTTTATACATTAATTAGATAAATATTATTATATCATAAGTATTTATCGAATTTTTTTCCTTTTGTTTCAGAAAGAATTTTTTTGGGATTCTCAATTTGGTAGGATCATCTATAGAGTATGGGAGAGACGAGTGTATACATGTTATCACGAAATTATTGCTGGGATACACAAGGCCGGTGTACAACTACCTTACATTTCTAAAGAAATATGGAGTCGATGGCTACAGTATTGGACATCACTTAAGGTCATGTCTGTTTCAAAGCATAATTCAGCCAACAAACATGGAGAACTAGAGGGAGAGAGTCTTCCCATACATACAGGAGGATCTATTACCAACCAAGAGCATATAGAGAGGCTTGTAAATATCTACAATTTACATTTATATTCTCATTTATTTTCTTTGCTGTATTTCAATTGAGTTTGATGTGTTAAAATTTGGAATGAAAATATGTGTTTCTTGTTGAGAATGATAATGTTACAAATGTTTGGTGCCATACTGTGTTTTTTTCTTTATTTAATAAGGGGTAGATATCAAAAAAATAGGGGAAACTCTTCTGAAATTTTTATAAATTCTAATTCACTTATAACATTTTATTCTTATGTAGGAAAAGTCTATAGGTATGAGGCCTACACCCCGTCAGGTATTTCTACACACTCATACTAGGAAGCATGATGGTGTGATGGTCATCAATAGTTATTGTAGAGAACTCAATGTATGTGAAATTTATAGTTTAATATTAATAATGCTTAATAATTATCACTTACTAATATAAACATTGCTTTCTAATAGAACCAAATACAGGAAAACATTAAACCACAGTCTCAATAGTTTGAAGATATTGATGAGACTGAAAGTTATCTTCATGCAGTGGGTATCAGGGATTGTTGTGGGAGGATATTCGGCTTAGGTACATTTGCGAATACATGTTATTCGTAATCCTCCACATCCAGTATAACAGCATCTAGTAGGCGATCCACCACCAATTAAGTGTAAGAGCTTCGGAGCACAGTGTAGACTGATAGTTGTGTTTTGCATGATGTTTTAGAGTTTAATTTGTTACGCATTTAGTGTTAAAGTGAGTGTTGAGCATGCATTTAAAGCTTAATTAGGTTATTTTGTGTATTTAAGTATGTTTATGGGTTAGTTGGAATACTTGAGCTGTATTTTTTTTAGGTACCTTGATATGTGTACTAGTTTTACAGGGCAAACAGGAAAGAACAATGAAGATTTAAAGAGTTTCAGGCTTAAGGACATAGGCTATGATCGTGCATTTAGGTCACGGTTATGATAGAGAAGAGAGAAAAAGAAGCAGCTAGTCCACAATCGTGCACTCTGAGGCACGAGCATGACAGAAAGCGACAATTCAGGCCACGATTGTGCATGTCAAGCCATGCTAGTGACATAAAGGATAAAGCGTAGGCCACAATCATGACATGCAGTACCACGATCGTGCCCTACATCGGGATGATGCGAAAACTCAATTTTTGGATTAATTTTCGAATCGTTTCTACCCCAAGTTTGACCTAAAGTTGCTAGAGAATAAATAGAACAATCCCTAGGAGCCATAAAGGGCGATTAGAGAGCCAAGAAAGTTTTCCAAAAAGGAGAGTTTATCAATCCCTAGAGAAATCTAGAGAGAAATCAAGAGATCAAGGGAGGAGACAAATCAAAAGAGAAGCGGAGACAAGCTAGACGCAAAGTGCTTCCCGAAACAGGTGGTTTTCTACTGTCACTACTTCCGAGATTTTATTGCCGATAGTATTTACACTTATTTCAGCTTTATTATTGTATAGAATTGAAGTAAGTGTTAAGGTTGATTATGTGAATGTTTAGTCAAGTTTGTACTCACCTTTGAATATTAATTTTTTATATTAATGAAATTCAATTGATTGTGTTTTCTACTACTTGATTGTGATTTCAATTTTGCACTTAATAATTTGACAATAAACTGAGAGGTTGAGTCAAGTAAAAATCATTGATTTAGGCAAACGAGAGTTAGGTAAATCAATAGAGAGAGAATTAGGTCAAAGTGGTAAAGATGTGTAATGAGAGATCGAGCATAAATTTCTATTAGGTTAATAGACATTTCAGAACTAATTTAAGTTTTGGATCAATTGCAGATCGAGAGACCATAATTCCCATTATTTGAATTAGGATTTATTAATCAGGGTTAAGAATTATAACTCGAGAGAGAGTAATTCACTCTAGGACCATCTAGACCCGTCACTTGGTGATTGCATAATTGATTAGGTTTTGTTTAATTTTGAATTAGATCCCCTATCTCTCCCTTAGTAATTTTTAGGTTAATTTCAAGTTGGTTGTGAGTTTGCTTTTGGTCTACTGTTTGGTGCTTTAATAATTTCTACAGTAGTTAGTTAATTAGGAATTATGAACTTAGCTGCTTTAGATTTTAGTACTAGTTCCCTTCCTCTTGGGATTGACACCTTCGGTATTACGCGAACGATCAGTGCACTTGCAGTAATTACCAAGGTTATAATTTGTAAAACTTAGAGCGTGTAACCTTGAATGAACAAGTTTTTGAAGCTGGTACTAGGAAGGCAAATTTAGTTCTTTAGTTTAAAGCTTTTTGTCATCGTTTTGTTTTTAGTTTAAAAAAATTAGAGGAGTCTGTGGCATAAAGTAGGGACTCATCAAGACTTTTTAGAGTGAGAGTGAAACATCTGCAGAGTTGAATGGCAAGATGAGATAAAAAGAATGATCATGGAAGATAGATATTATAGGGAGCAAGGACATTTTGAGAATTACAATGAGTCACACTATGGTTGGAGAAATAACGACCCTTATTGGAATTCGTACACTTCAGGGTGGTAGAGCCACCCCAAATTTTATTGATCCAACAATGTAAGGACTCCTTTAGGACATCAAGACCTAACTGAAGTTCAATACAATGAATTTAGTTCATGGGAGTCCAAGCTAGACAAAATCATGAATAAGCTTACAGTATGGAAGATAATCAGAAGAGATTGGAAAAGAAGTTTGAGTTAGTAACAGAAGATCATGCAGCTTCTATTCATAATTTAGAGGTTCAAATAGGAAAGCTTTCTAGGGAATTTTTTAAGCAAAGTGTGGAAAATTGTCAGTGGAGCATGAAAGTAAATTCAATAGATCCATGCCAGGTTATCACACTTAAGAATGGGGTAGAGATAGAAGAACCAATGAAAGACCATGTCAAACCCCAACTTAATGATGACCAAGAGACGACAAAAGTGTATGAAGGAAAGGATGTTAACCCTCCCTATTATTCACCAGTGCTTAATATACCATATATGACCACTGAAAAATCTTAGGAAGATGTCCCTATCTTTCGGATTGATGATGATGAAGAGACATTCAACATAAATGATGCATTTAAGAATCTGAAGGTTAGTAGCTCATTTAGGATAATTGATGTGTTTGAATCTTCTGAAAAAAAGGGGATGAAGAACAGACAACAATAACCATTGAGTTTGAAGAAGCTATAAAAGTCTCTGTTCGTGAAGCGAAAGACGCAGAAGAGACAAAGGTTATTAAGGAAGAAAGAGAGAAACTCACCTTTATACAAGACAAACTATTGGATTCAATGGATGATTCAGGTAGTTTTGCTATTCCCTATTATGTTAACAGTTTATCTGTAAAAAGGACATTATTAAGCTTACTTGGTTTCCATAATGTTATCCATATTGTCCTTTTGATTATTTTTCAATTTGTGGCTAACCTACAAGCTACAAAACTGATGTTGAATGAAAAGGGTGGAAGTAAGTCCCTCATAATTGACCCGGGTTGAGATTCTAATGATACAAGTCAAGCTAATGACCATAAATTAGCATGTTTAGTAGTTAGGTTTAAATTGTTGTGTAGTTAGGTTTGTTTTAAATTCTTAAACAAGTTTTGAATGATTTGGAATGGTTTAGATTGCTAAATCATTATCTCTCTTCAATCATTTTTAAGATAAGGAAATACTCTCTATATCAAGCAGATTTAGTCTCAACACTATGGCAGTCACTACCTCCATCTCCATAGGATTTATGTCTAACCCAATTGTTTTAATTTTTCATTCCCAAATTAGCCTTCAATTTTTTTTCTTTATTTTTTATGTTTATTATTTAATTTATGTTTATATGTTTGTGTATGCTCCTTCTCACATTAAGGACAATGTGTTGTCTAAGTGTGGGGATGTGGGATTCTATGTTTTTCTTTTGCATGTGATTTTTGCATACTGTATGACAGTGTTAGATTACATTGTGTGAAGTGTGTGAATGTTTCAATGGCGTAGATTGAGTGAAATTCTTTTAATTTTGGACATAGTCTGTTAGGTTGTGAACGATCATTAGCCTACAAAATTAATAAATTAGGGGACCTTCAGATAATATAAAGCCCAATTAGGACTTAAGGTAAATTTAACACCTTTAGATTGTTTCATTCATTCATAATTTGAGGCCTTTTAGCTTAAGTGGCTTAACTAGTTTTTTTTATAGAAACGAATAGCGAAAAGCAATAAGTTAGGTAATAAAGTTGGTTAATAAATTGCTATTCCATTGACCGTTGGGTTATAAATAGAACTAGTAGCAAGTTGAAAACGTGATAATAGTTGAGTAACCGGATTGATACGCATCACAAATGTGTGCCTTCGTGTAAAAAGGCTACAATGATGTTTCAATCAAGCTGTTAGTAAAGGACTTAGTCAAGTAGCTAGATCGACATTCATCACAAATGTTTGCCTCCGAGTAAAAGGCTAAGTCCCGAAAATAAAATAAAATAAAATGTATCTGACCTTAATTATAACCTAATGGAATTGTAATAAGCTTGAATTTTCATGGATTTATACTTAGGAATAGTTACAAAAGCCTAAGGGATTGAAAAATTATCAATGTGTGTGTATAATGAAAAAAGGTAATTAAGTTAATATCTAGATCTTGATTTAGTTGTATATTGAGCCAAAGCCTTAAACAACCTATTTTACTTGTTAATGGTTTGCCATAACTCGAATAGTTGTGTCCAAGGTTAAATTTGGTTCATGAAAATTAGAGTCATTATCACATTATTGCATTATATGTAAGTTATGTTGTATATGTGTTATTGTTTTGCTTCCTTGAGGACAAGAAAATGTTTAAGTGTGGGAATGTTGATAGTTGCATTTTGCATGATGTTTTAGAGTTTTATTTTTTATGCATTTAGTGTTAAAGTGAATGTTAAGAGTGCATTTAGAGCTTAATTAGGTTATTTTGTGCACTTAAATGTATTTATGGATTAGTTGGAATTCTTGAGCTTAAATTGTATATTTTTGAGGTACCTTGATGTATGTATGTACTAGTGTTGCAGGGAAAATAGGGAAGAACAGTGAAGATTTAAAGTGTTTTTGGCTTAAGGACATAGGCCACAATTGTACATTGAAGCTACGGTCGGGACAAAGAAGGGAGAAAAAGAAGAAGCTAGGTCATGATCGTGCACTCTGAGCCACGACCGTGATAGAAAGTGACAAGTCAAGCCACGAGCGTGCATGTCAAGCCACACTCATGATAGAAAGGGTAAAGCACTGACCACGATCATGACATGCAGTGCTACGATCATGCCCTACGTCAGGCTGATGCGAAAACTCGATTTTTGGATTAATTTTTGGACAATTTTGAGCCCGAGTTTGACTTAGGGCTACTAGAGAATAAATAGAACAATCTCTAGCAGTTGTAAAGGGGGATTAGAGAGCTAAGAAAATTTCGCAAAAAGGAGAGTTCATCAATCACGAGAGAAACCTTACTTCCGAGGTTTTGTTCTTGAGACTATTTCCACTTATTTCAACTTTATTATTGTATAGAATGGAAATAGGTGTTGAGATTAATTGTGTGAATGTTGAGTTAAGTTTATGCTCACTTTTGGATATTAATTTTTTAGATTAATAAAATTCAATTGATTTTGTTTTCTACTGCTTGATTGTGATTTCGATTCTGCACTTAATAATTAAGCAATAAACTAAAAGCGTGAGTTGGGTAAAAATCGTCGATTTAGGCTAACAAGATTTAGGTAAATCGATAGGTAGAGAATTTGGTCAAAATGGTAGAGCTGTGTAAAGAGAGATCGAGCATAAACTCCCAGTAGGTTAATAGACATTTTAGAACTAATTTAGGTTTTGGACCAATTGCGGGTCAAGAGACCGTAATTCCCATAATTTGAATTAGGGTTTATTAATTGGGGTTAAGAATTATAACTCGAGAGACAGTAATTCACCCTAGGACCATCTAAACCCATCACTCGATGATTGCATAATTGATTAGGCTTTGTTTAATTTCGAATTAAATCCTCTTTCTCTCTTGGTAATTTCTAGGATAATTTCAGGATGGCTGTGAGTTTTCTTTTTGTTTATTGTTTGGTGCTTTAATTTCTCATAAGTGATTCTTGATTAATTTTAATTTCTGCATTAGTTAGTTAATTAGGAATTATGAACTTAGCTGCTTTAAATTTTGGGATTAATTCCTTTTTTCATGGGATCGACACCTTAGGTATTAAGTGAACAACCCTTGCACTTGCGGTAATTACCAAGGTTATAGTTAGTAAAACTTAAAGCGTGTAACCTTACGCAAACACAAAAATTGGCGACTCAGTTGCAACAGTTGATGGAATAGATTCAACAGTTGATGCAGTACATCGTTTAGCTCTGTTAGCGGATGGATTAGTTTAAGGGTAAGGGTAGTGCGTCATTGCACCAACCAGAGCATCCGCTGTCTTTAGATCAATAGTGTACTTTTGGTCATTTAATTTGTATTACAAATACTTATTATGTACAATGTAATGTTTTATTATCAATTAAGATATTTTTAACTTTTTATCATCAATCAAAATTTCTATTTAAGCAAATTAAAGTATATTATAAAATTATAAATACTAAAATTATGTATTAACCATAATTTAAATATACTGACAGTATTTATTATATATTATTTAAAAAAATTTATTGTTCATTTATGGAGGAAACAAATATCCGACGGTAAATTTCATCTCCGCTTACTGACAGAAAGACATATTTGTCGGTAATCACAGACAGAATAACCAATTCTGTCGTAATTGTTACTGACGGATATGTCTTTCCGTCGATAATCTTATAACAAATTTACCGATGGAACATTGCTTACAGTCCGTAAATATTCCGACGGAATATAACTATCCGTCACTAACTTTTGTTGATGGTCAACAACAAAATAAACCATCGGTATATTTGCTGATGGTATGCAATGTTCTGTCGGTAAAGTTACCGATGGAAACAGAATTAGCTACGACCGTTTTTACTACGCCTTTGTTCGTCAGTAATCTATCTTACCGATAGAATATTTATGTTTTCTGTCAGTAATTTTCATCGTGAAATTACATTTTTCTTGTTGTGACAAATAAATGGGATAGGGAAACTAAAGGTTCCCAAAGAATTAAGAATACATTTCCAACTCATAAAATTAAAGTCTTTACTGAAATCTAAATTTAACGAATAACTTTTAAAGATCCTTTTACTTTTGTAACCATTGAAAATCTCTTAGGCAAGCCTGACATTCTCACTAACGTTCCCCTGTTTTAAAAATCAACCTTAACTAAAGTTTATGAAACTCCTTACCATAACTTCCATTATTGTATCCAAAATATTATTAGCCTAAAAACATTCATTAAGATAGGCATGGATGTTTTAGGGACTAGGTATATGAGTATTGCTCAACTCATCGAGCATTATATCGTTAGTGAAGGATTCCATAATGTTTTTTGTTAGAAAATCCGTTATAACTTGTCATGTTTATAGAAAGAAGTAGGCATTAAGGCTATCAGGATTTAGTTGTTTGTTTTATGCTAAATAAAGCTTTATTTATCTTCAATGGATCAAATTACTTTTTTAGAGCTTTTAGTGATATTAAGAAATGGAAACGTGAATAAGCTTCCTTAGTTCTTAAAGGAAAGAACAAGCCTAGCTAGAGGTGCCAAAAATGTAACACACTACTCTTATAGAGCAGATGCTCGAACATACTATCAAATATTCGAGAATATACTCTATGAGGATGGCATGTTAAGACAATCAAATTAATTATTTATAAATTTTTTTCATCAACATATCCCAAACAAACTAGTAATTCTTTTGGCTCATTTCATTTAGAAAATATCATAAATAAATTTCAGTACACTTTAGAGTTCACATATACACTGTACAATAATTGTGGAGTATAATTCTTAATACAAAATGACTAAAGATATATGTAGGTACAAACTGATTCCGACCATTAACTCACATCTGATTACAATGGCTATACTCCAATTAGTTTAACTAGAACTCCTCTGAGTCTGAAAAGTCAACGATGCAATTTTGATGAGTTTTGCGAACTCAATGAGCGAACTATTATTGATGCACTCACTCATATCAAACACAAAACAATTCACCATTTAATTTATAATCAAATCACATCACAAATACTAAATATTGACCTACACTTCATAACACTAGTCAAAATAAAATAACTAGGCTACTACTGTAGCAGTGTTGAGTCTAGGTTGATCCTACAGAGGTTGTTCGCTTAGCTTATAAAACGAGATTAATTTATGTTTAGGGTAAGGGGATTTTGGATTTAATAAGAAAATAAAATAAAATAAACTTAATAAAAACAAATTAAAGAAAGCATGCAATAAATGATAAAATTTGTGGAATTCAATAGGGGTTTCTTTAGTTCAATCTCAAGGTACACCCTAATTAAGTATAATTCATTAATTTGTTGTTCTCTTATCTCTCTTAGCAATTATCGGTCATAGATTTACAACAAGCTTTGTTAATCCTAATTTTTCTTTAGATCTAGTTAATTACAAAGTGCTCGTTAATTAGCCCTATCTATTAGGAAAGCTACAATAAGATCTTTAAGTTTATTTGGACAACTGCTTTATGAATTAGAAAAATAGACCAATCTAGGTAATAATCCCATAAGCTTGGATTATTTAACCTATGCTATGTTATCTTTAATGATTTGGAACCATTAGTTGCTACAAATGAATCAGAAATACAACGATTACATATTATATTCGATTCTAGCAACGTTTTTTAATGAAAGACGATTCAATAGGACATTAAAATCATCATCATTCAAATACCTAATCAATTAACACAAGATAGCATAATCAATTTATAATGAGAGAAAGGAACAAAAATAATTAAAAAATTCTTAACGCAAATTGTCGACTTCGATATCGCCTTTGAATCAGTGTTAGGAACTTAACCTTCTATGGATCTCTCCAAAGAAAATGCTTCAACCCCCATAAAAATACCCTACTGAAACCCCCTTCTTTACGGCTCTCCTCTCACTGCCGCAAGCTACTCCTCTCTTAGTATTCACTGATTTGACAATTAAACTCTTTGGTCTGCCTACTATTCACGCCTCCATTCTTTTCTTCTTTGCCGCCCAGCCCTCTCTCTCTCTCACTATTTTATTGATGGGAAGAATTAAATTGAAGTCCACACCACTGTTTATGTTTTCACTTAACCCTTGCAGCTGTGTTAAACGCCAGCTTTCATGCATGCAACGCTAGCATTGGCATTTAATACTAGCCTTTTGTCTTTGTTGTCTTTTATGTTTCACGTTTTGCTCCTATGGCTATCCACCTACTATAGTTGTTTTGCTTCATGTGATGTCATTTCCTCTTAGCTGGGTTGTTAGTGTTTTGCACATTTGTTGCTACTATATTGGTCATCATTAAATTTATGAGCTTGGGGCTATCCAATCTCATGCCTTCATCTTCTTTGTATTTTCAGCATATATCTCCTTTCTTGGAAATTTCATGTCTCCTTCTTACTCCATGAAGACAAGTGAGTATTAGCCTTCAAAAATGTCCCAAATGTAGTGCTTTCAACTCACTTTAATTTCTTTGCTTCCAAATTATACCAAAAATCATATATGAATTAAAGTGAGTATTTTAAGCATTTTTGTGTCATTAATCGCTAAGTGTAAATGATTAAATGTATCAATAATTAAACACATATTAATTGTCCCCACATTTAGGTTTTTGTCGTCCTCGGGCAAAACATACAATTTAAGCTCATCGACCCAAAACATTTACTCATTTCCCATATGTTCCAAGAATACATAATCACAACCAAAGATGAGTGACTTTAAAAAATCATATCAACATTCCAAGCTTTTACTTAAGATCAATCAACATTCAATACCTTTAAAAATTGAGCAATCTAATATTAGACTCAAAGAATGTGTTTAAGTAAAATATTTCTATAGGTTCACTCAACACCATTCATGATCATGATAATCCATAACCTTGCATATGATTTCATTTCTCTACCACTATAATTTACATGAAAAATTATGAATCAAAGGACTTTTTAGGGTTGCAATGTAGGTAAAGGTAAGGTGAGATATGTTTGGGTCAAGTAGTATGAAAGCCATCAAAGCTAGTGAAACAAAAGTAACACTTATCAAAATCTAGGTACCGTCAGCTATCACTAATGCAACGTTTATATTTCACAACTCATTTCAGCTCTCACACACAAACCATATGAAGCACATACCAATCCGAAAGAATCACTCATACAATTTATGCCAACAAAATGTTTAAACCACAAGAGTGAACCTTCCAAGCCAACATCTACCTCATATTCAATACACTCAAATATCACATCCATTACAACTCTAGGAAGATGTATTAATCATGAATAACTTTGCAAAACTTATATGCATTTCCTTCCTTGATAAATTCATTTAAACATTTTTTTCATTTTTTCATTTTCTTCTTTCTTACTTTTCATTTTCTTTTCTTCTCTCTTTTTTCTTTCTTTTTTTTAACACGAAAAGAAACTACATTAACATACAAATTTCAATGATAAGACATAAAATAACATCCCAATCAACTTACACGTTTGTACATTCACAAACTCACCAATCACAAATTCTCCGCTAGCTTTATGGCTTGGGGAGGACATCTAGTTAAGCATAAAGCATATAATGTGGTTGATACAAAAATAAAGGTATAAAGCTCAAAGGGGCTTATCAAAAGAGAAAATCATATAATGGGTAGCCTATTTGGCTAATGTAGTTTGGAATGCAAAGAATGCCTAATCATATCCATGTTAATGCATATGATAAAAATGTGGTCTCGAATAGACATTCAATGCAAAATCGAGATGTACATGTCATAAAGCTCACACATTATCAAAAGACAATAAGATTGATATGGATGAGCTAATCTAATAAGGCTCAAAATCTCACCAGCTTTGTCTACCAATAGTCACTACTCTTCAAAGGATAATGCACATTGACCAATCCTAAGAGTAAAAGTACATGCTAAAATTGCTGTCAAATTCTCTAATCAATTCATTCTCTAATCATGATTAAATAATCCTATAAGTAATAAAAAATGAGCAAATGTTTCTTTTTTTAATTCTTTCTCTCATTTTAATTAGAAACTTAAAAACAAGCAAAAATAAAATAATAAAGAAACACATATGCATAAAAAAAATGAGAAAATGTAATGAAAATAAATTTACTTCCCTTAGGTGGGTTGCCTCCCAAGAAGCACCTTGGTTTATTGCCAACTCGACTCTATGTTTTCCTCACTTAACAAAATTGTGATCTTTTAGTATTACAGTTAACGCCATGTCCATGTGGGGTTGCTACAGATCGGGCCTTAGTTGATCATCATCACCATTCTACGTCTTCCCTATCCTCAGATTCTCAATCTTGACTGAGTTTATAAACTCTTGAAATATTTCAAACATCTTTTTGCCTTTTTCTTCTTCCTTCAATTTGTCTAACCTACTAGGTAAAGATAAATAGTCAGTCTCAACAATAATTATGAACTTAGTTTTTACCTCTAAGCTAAAAGATATATCCTTTTCTGCTTTGTGCTCCTCCTCAACTTCTTCAACACAAGAAATTATTTAAGGGTTGACCTCAAAATTCTCAAGCTCCTCTTCACTTTGTAAAGTTTCTGCGCTAATATCCATTCACTACAACAAAAATGACATACAGTAACACTAGACAACAACACTTTGGATAATATGTTATAAAATACCTATCTACAGTAACATTATATCTTAAAATGTTATGATTCTTAATTTGATAAGTAACACTT
>JAOSBN010047482.1:0-78977 GCA_027563595.1 Erythroxylum suave
CATGTACAATCATTACATGTGCAATATTTCACTATTCACATGCATATATGAATGCATGAACATAGCCAAACAATTTTAAAAACACTCCTAGCCCGTTCCAAATTACTATTTTACCCTTCCCATCGGTGATGGGATGTTACAAAAACAGTCCGTTGACACGATCGTTAGGCACCTTTGATGGGAAAAACAGCACGTTGGTGCACCTTCGGTGGGAAAAACTACCCTTTGACACAGTTGCTGAGTACCTTCAGTAGGAAAAAACAGCCCGTTCGGCTCCTTCGGTGTGCAAAACAATACGTTGCTTTACCTTCGGCGGGAAAAATAGTCATTTGGAACAGTCGTTAGGCACCTTCAGTGGGAAAAACATCATGTTGTTGCACCTTCGGTGGGCAAAACATCCCATCGGCCAGGTTGCTGGGCTCCTTCCGTGGGAAAAACAACCCCACTCGTTGACCTTCGGAGGGCCAAACAGCCCATCTACACTGTCACTAGACACCTTCGGCAGGAAAAATAGCACCTTGGTGCACCTCCTACTGGCCAAACAGCCATAGATAGTGTCACTAGGCACTTTTGGCGGGAAAAACAACCCATTCGGCGCCTTCGATGGCAGAACAGCCCATTGGCACCTTTGGTTGACAAAACAACCCATTGGGTACCTTCAGTGGGTAAATACAGGCCGTTGGCAAGGTCGTTAGGCACTTTCTGTGGGAAAAATAGAACGTTGGCACACCTTTTAAGGGTAGAACGGCCCATCGGCAAAGTCGCTAGGTATCTTAGGTGGGAAAAACAACCTGTTGGGCTTCTTCGGAGGGCAGAAAAGTAGATTGGTTCCCCTTCGGTGGGCAAAATAGCCCTTCTGGATGGTCACTAAGCTCCTTTAATAGGAAAAACAACATGTTGGTGCATGTTTGTTAGGCAAAACAACTCGTTGGTACAGACGCTAGGCACCTTTGGTGGGAAAAAGGCCCTTTGGGTACCTTTGGTGGGCAAAACAGCCCGCCGATGGGGTCACTAGGAACCTTCAATGGGAAAAACAGGTCGTTCGGCACTTTCGATGGACAAAATAGCACGTTGATGCATCATCGATGCAAAAAACAACCCGTTAGGCAAATTCAGTGGGCAAAACAGCACGTTGGTTCACCTTTGGTGGGCAAAATACCCTTCGGCATGGTCACTAGGAATCTTTGGTGGGAAAAAAAGCTCGTTAGGCACCTTTGATGGGGAAGAAAGCACGTCGACATTACTTTGGTGGGCAAAACAGTTGTTTGGCACAATCGTTAGGCACCTTTGGTGGGGAAAACAGCTCGTTGGTGAGGTCGCTAGGCATATTTTGTGGGAAAAAGAGCCCGTTGGGCACCTTTGGTAGGTAAAATAGCATATTAGTGCACCTTCGGTGGGAAAAACAACTCAATGGGCATCTTTGGTGGCCAAAATAGCACGTTGGCACAACCTTGGTGGGCAAAATAGCCCTTTGGCATGGTCATTAGGCACCTTTTGTTGGCAAAATAACCAGTTGGTGCATCTTCGATAGGGAAAATAGCTCGTTGGCATAGTCACAATGCACCTTCTATGGGAAAAAAATGCCCATTGGGCATCTTCTGTGGGAAAAAGAGCTCGTTGGCTACCTTCCGTGGCAAAATAGCATGTTGCTGCACCTTCGGTGGCAAAGCAACCCGTTGGCACCTTTGATGGGCAAAAACATCCCGTTGGGCACCTTAGGTGGGCAAAACAACCTATTGGCATGGCTGTTAGGCACCTTTGAAGTGAAAAACAACCCATTGGCGCACCTTCGGTGGGCAAAATGACTGGTCGACACAGTCACTAGGTACCTTCGGTGGGAAAAACAGCCCGTTGGGCTCCTTCGGTGGACAAAACAATACGTTACTTCAGCTTTGGTGGGCAAAATAACCCTTCAGCACAGTCGCTAGGCTCCTTCGATGGGAAAAACAACATGTTGGTGCACCTTTAGTGCGAAAAATAGCACGTCAATACGATCGCTAGGCACCTTTGGTAAGAAAAACAACCCCTTGGTTCACCTTCGATGGGCAAAACAGCCCATCCGTACCATCGCTAGGCACCTTTGGTAGGAAAAATAAGACAATGATGCACCTTCTGTTGGCCAAATAGCCTATCGGTAAGGTCACTAGACACCTTCGATGGGAAAAACAATGCATTGGTGCACCTTCGGTGGGCAAAACAGCTCGTCCGCAAGGTTACAAGTCACCTTCGGTGGTAAAAAAGCCTATTGGTGCACCTTCAGTGGGCTAAACAATTCGTTGGCATGGTTGCTAGGCTCCTTCGGTGGGCAAAATATAACATTAGTGTACATTGATTAGGAAACAAGCCCTTTTGCACAGTCATTAGTCATCTTCGGTGGGAAAAACAACACATTAGTGCAGCTTTAGCTGGCAAAATAGCCCGTCCGCATGGTTGGTAGGCACCTTCGATGGGAAAGAAAGCCCATTGGTGCACCTTCGGTGGGCTATACAGTTCATTGGCATGGTTTCCAGGCACCTTTAGTGGGAAAAAAACCCATTGGGCACCTACGGTGCGAAAAATGGTACATTGGCGTACATTTGGTGGGAAAAACAACACTTTGGCACAGTCGTTAGGCATCTTTGGTAGGAAAAACAACCTGTTGGTTTACCATCTGTGGGCAAAATAGCCTGTCAGCATGGTCACTACATACCTTCCGTGGGAAAAATAATAGGTTGGTGAACATTCGGTGGGAGAAACAACCCTTCGATAAGGTGGCTAGGCACCTTCTGTCTTAAAAACAGCACGTCGGTATAGTCGCTAGGCACTTATGGTGGGAAAAACAGGTTATTGGGCAACTTCGGTAGGCAAGATAGCACGTTAGTGCACATTTGGTGGGAAAGATAGACCTTCAACAAGGTCGATAGGCACCTTAGGTGGGAAAAACAACATGTTAGTGCACCCACGGTGGGCAAAAGAGCCCGTTGGCACGGTCGCTAGGCCCATTTCGAGGGAAAAACAGCACGTTGGGCACCTTCGTTAGGAAAAATAGCACATTGGTGCACCTTTGGTGGGCAAAACAGCCCGTCGACACAGTTGCTAGGTGCCTTTCGTGGGAAAGACTCCCCGTTGGTTCACCTTCAGTAGTAAAACTAGCATGTTGGTTCACCTATGGTGGGAATAGAGCCCGTTGGCACGTTGACTAGACACCTTTGGTGGGAAAAACAACACATAGACACAGTCGCTAGGCACCTGTGGTAGGAAAAATAGCCCATTGGGTTACTTCAGTGCGCAAAATAGCACATTGGAGTGCATAGTTGACACAGTTACTAGGCACCTTCGGTGGGAAAAATAGCCAGTTGAGCACTTTGGTTGGAAAAAACAACACGTTGGTGCACCTTCGGTGGAGAGACAGCACGATAGGTACCTATTATGGGCAAAAGAGCACATTGGTTCACCTTAGTGGGTAAAAAACCCTTTGGTCTAGTCATTAGGCGTCTTTGGTGGGAAAAAAGCCCATTAGGCACCTTTGGTGGCCAAAATAGTACGTCAGCAAAACAGCCCTTTGGCACATTCACTGGGCACCTTCATTGGGAAAAACAACCCATTGGTTCACCTTTGATGGGGAAAATAACTCATTGGCATGGTCGCTAGGTACCATTTGTGGGAAAAAGAGCACATTGGCACCTTCAGTGGGAAAAACAGCATGTTAGTACACCTTCGGTGGCAAAACAGCCCGTTGCCACTTTCGATGGGAGAAAGAACCCATTGGGGACCCTCGGTGGGCAAAACAGTCCATTGACACAACCGCTATCCACCTTCGATGGGAAAACAACACATTGGTGCACCTTCAGTGGGCAAAACGACCTTTCAACACAGTCGCTAAGTACCTTCAATAGGAAAAAATAGCCTGTTGGGCTCCTTCAGTGTGCAAAACAATATGTTGTTTTACCTTTGGTGGGTAAAACAACCTTTTGGCATGGTCATTAGGCACCTTCGGTGGGAAAAACACCATGTTGGTGCACCTTTGGTGGGCAAAATAGCTGTTGGCATGGTCACTAGGCACCTTTGGTGGGAAAAATAGACCATTGGTCACCTTCGGTGGGCAAACCAACATGTTAGTACACCTTCGGTTGCTAGGCACCTTTAGTGTGAAAAACCACACGTTGATATAGCTTTGATTGGAAAATAGCACGTTTGTTCACCTTTGGTGGGCAAAACAGCCCATTGACAGGGTCGCTAGACACCTTCGGAGGGAAAAGAGTAGGTTGGTGCACATTCGGGGAAAAAGCAGCCCATAGGCAGGTCGATAGGCTCCTTTGGTGGGAGAAATAGCACATTGGAACACTCACGAGGCACCTGTGGTGGGAAAAACAACTCATTGGGCACCTTCGACGGGCAAAACAACACGTTGGTGCACATTCGATGGCAAAACAGCCTGTTGGCATAGTCTTTAGGCACTTTCGATGGGAAACATGGCTAGTTAGGCACCTTTGGTGGGCAAAACAGCCCATCAGTGGGATCACTAGGCACCTTTGGTGGGAAAAATAGCTTGTTCGGCACCTTTAGTAGGCAACACAGCACGTTGGTGCCCCTTCGATGGGAAAACAACCCATTGGGCACCTTCGGTGGGCAAAAGAGCATGTTGGTTCACCTTTGATTGGGAAACAACCCTCTGGTGTGGTTGTTAGGCATCTTCGGTGGGAAAAAAACCCGTTAGGCACCTTTGGTGGCCAAAACAGCACATCGGCACACCTCTGGTAGGGTAAACAGCCCCTTGACATGATCACTAGGTCCCTTCGATGGGCAAAACAACCTATTAGTGCACCTTCGGTGGGGAAAACAACTAGTTGGCATGGTTACTAGGCGCCTTTTGAGGGAAAAGAAGCCTGTTGGGCACCTTCAATGGGAAAAACAACATGTTGGTGCACCTTTAGTGCAAAACAGCTCGTTGGCAATTTGTTGGCAAAATAGCCCCTTGGCACTAACTCTAGGCACCTTTGATGGGAGAAAAAGCACGTTGGTGCACCTGTGGTGGGCAAAACAGCCCGTCAGCACAGTCGCTAGGTACCTTTAGTGGTAAAAACAGCCCGTTGGGCTCCTTTGGTATGCAAAACAGTACATTGTTTTACCTTTTATGGGCAAAACAACCTTTTGGCACGGTCGTTAAGTACCTTTGCTAGGAAAAAGAGCATGCTGGAGCACCTTTGGTGGGCAAAAAAGCTGGTGGGCAGATTTGCTAGGCACCTTCAATGGGAAAGACAACCCCTTGGTTCACCATTGGTAGGCAAAACAGCCCATCTGCACAGTCGTTAGACACCTTCGGTGGGAGAAATAGCACATTGGTGCACCTTCTGTGGCCCAAACTACCCATTAATAGGGTCACTAGGTGCCTTCAGTGGGAAAAGCAGCACGTTGGTGCACCTTTGGTAAGCAAAACGGCCCGTCGGCATAGTTGCTAGGTACCATCGTTGGGAAAAATAGCTTGTTGGGCTCCTTCGCACGGTAAAATTGTTCGTTGGTTCACCTTCGGTGGGCAAGATAGCCCTTTGGGATGGTCGCTAGGCTACTTCAGTAGGAAAAACAGCATGTTGGTGCACGTTTGGTGGGCAAAACAGCCCATTGGCACAATCACTAGGCACCTTCGGTGGGCAAAACAACCAGTCGGCGGGGTCGTGATGCACCTTCGGTGGGAAAAATAGGTCGTTGGTCACCTTCAGTGGGCAAAACAGCATGTTGGCACCCCTTTAATGGGAAAATCAACCCGATGGGCACCTTCGGTAGGCAAAACAGCACGTCAATCCACCTTTGGTGGGCAAAACAACCCTTCGATAAGGTCATTAGGCATCTTTGGTGGGAAAAAAAGCCCGCTAGTCACCTTTAGTGGGCAAAACGGCCCGTCCGCATGGTCGTTAGGCACCTTTGGTGGTAAAAAAGCCCTTTGGTGCACCTTCGATAGGCTAAACAGTTCATTGGCACAGTTGCTAGGCACCTTAAGTGAGAAAATAGCCCGTTGGGAACTTTTGGTAGGCAAAACAACATATTGGCATACATTTGGTGCGAAAAAAAATCCTTTGGCATTGTTTCTAGGTATCTTTGGGAGGAAAAACAACCCGTTGGTTCCCCTTCTCTGGGCGAAACAACCTGTTGGCACAGTCTCTAGGTCCTTTCGGTGAGAAAAATAGCCTGTTAGGCACCTTTGGTGGGCAAAACGTCCCTTTGGAATGGTTGCTACGTACCTTCGGTGGGAAAAATAGTCTATCAGGCACCTTTGGAGGGAAAAACAGCACGTTGCTCAACCTTCGATGAGCAAAACAGTCTTTCGGCAAGGTGGCTAGGCACCTTTGGTGGGAAGAACAACCCATTGGGCACCTTTGGTGGGCAAAATAGCACATTGGTGCACCTTAGGTGGGCAAAACAACCCTTTGTCACGGATGCTAGGCACCTTCTGTAGGCAAAACAACCAATCAATGCATCTTCGATGGGCAAAACAGCCAGTTGGCGCAGTCGCTAGGCAACTTCAGTGGGAAAAATATCTCGTTTGGCACCTTCGGTAGGCAAAATAGCACGTTGATACACCTTCGTTGGGAAAACAACCCAATGGGAACCTTTGGTGGGCAAAACAGCACGTAGGCATAACTTCAGTGGGCAAAACAACCCTTCGGTATGGTCACTAGGCACCATCGGTGGGAAAAACAACCCGTTGGTGCATCTTTGGTGGGGAAAACAACTTGATGGCACAGTTGCTAGGCATCTTCTATGGGAAAAAGAGCCCGTTGGGCAGCTTCCGTGGGAGAAATAGCATGTTGGTGCACCTTCGGTGGACAAACAATCCATTGGCACCATTGGTGGGCAAAACAGCCCTTTAAGCACCTTTAGTGGGCAAACACAGGCCATTGGCACGGCCGCTAGGCACCTTTGATGGGAAAAACAACAAGTTGGTGCACCTTTAATAGGCAAAATGGCCCGTCGGCACAGTCACTAGGTACCTTCGGTGCAAAAAATAGTACGTTGGTTCACCTTTGGTGGGCAAAATAGCCCTTTTGGGCAGTTGCTAGGCTCCTTCAGTGGGAAAAATAGCACGTTGGTGCACGTTCGTTGGGCAAAACAACCCGTTGGCACAGTCGCTAGGCACCTTCGGTGGAAACAAAGCCCGTTGGGTACCTTTGGGGGGTAAAACAGTCCGTCGGTAGGGCAGCTAGGCACCTTCGGTGGGAAAAATAGTTCATTGCGCCCTTTTGGTGGGCAAAATACCACGTTGGAGCAACTTCGGTGGGAAAAACAACCCGTTGGGCACCTTTAGTGGGCAAAATAGCACGTTGGTTCACCTTTGGGGGGTAAAACAGCCCTTCGACATGGTAGTTAGGAATTTTTGGTAGGAAAAAAAGCTAGTTAGGCACCTTCGGTGGGCAAAACAACACGTCGGCATAACTTCAGTGGGCAAAACAACCCTTTGACACAGTCGTTAGGCACCTTCGGTGGGGAAAACAGCTCGTTGGCATGGTCGCTAGGAACCTTTTATTGGAAAAAGGGCCCGTTGGGCACCTTTGGTAGACAAAATAGCACGTTGGTGCACCTTTGGTGGGAAAAACAACCCCATGGGTATCTTTAGTGGGCAAAACAACACTACGACACAACTTTGGTGAGCAAAACAGCCTTTGGGCATGGTCACTAGGCACCATCTGTGGGCAAAACAACCCGTTGGTGCATCTTTGGTGGGGAAAACAGCTTGTTAGCATGGTCACTAGGCACCTTCTATGGGAAAAAAGCCCGTTGGGCACCTTCCGTGGGAAAAACAGTATGTTGGTGCACCTTCAGTGGTAAAATAGTCCGCTGGGCTCCTTCGGATGGCAAAACAGTACGTTGGTTCACCTTTAGTGGGCAAAACAACCCTTGAAGAGAGTCGCTAGGCTCCTTCAGTTAGAAATATAGCATGTTGGTGCATGTTCAGTGGGCAAAACAGCCTGTTGGCATAGTTTCTAGGAACATTCGGTGGGAAAAATAACCGATTGGGTATCTTTGGTGGGAAAAATAGCTCGTAGGTGGGGTCGCTAGGCACCCTCGGTGAGAAAAACAACTCCTTGACACCTTCAGTGAGCAAAACAACACATTGGTGCAGCTTCAGTGGGAAAAACAACCCGATGGGCATCTTCGATGGGCAAAACAACATGTTGGTTCACCTATGGTCGGAAAGACAGCCCTTTGGCATGGTCGTTAGGCATCTTTGGTGGGGAAAAAAGTCAGTTAGGCACCTTTCGTAGACAAAATAGTACGACGACATAACTTCACTTGGTAAAATACTCTTTAACATAATCTCTAGGAACCTTCGGTGGGGAAAATAACTCGTTGGCAAGGTCGCTAGACACTTTCTACGAGAAAAAAGGCCTGTTGGGCACCTTCATTGGGAAAAATAACATGTTGGTGCACTTTTGGTGGCAAAACAATCCGTTGGCACCTTTGGTGGGCAAACAGCCCATTGGCACTATCGTTAGGCACCTTTGATGGGAAAAATAACACATTGGTGCACCTTTGGAAGGAAAAATGGCCCATCTGCACTATCGTTAGACACCTTTGGTAAGAAAAACAACACAGTGGTGCATCATTGGTGGGCAAAATAGGCCATCTGCACGGTCGCAAGGCAGCTTAAATGGGAAAAAAGCCCATTGGTGCGCCTTCGATGGGCTAAACAGTTCGTTGACGTGGTTGCTAGGCACCGTCGGTGAAAAAAATAGCCTGTTGGGCACCTTTGATGGGCAAAATAGCATGTCTGTACACCTTTGGTGGGTAAATTAGCCCTTTGGAACAATCGCTAGGCACCTTCTATTTTCCAAAGAACCCATCGGTGCGCCTTCGTTGGGCAAAACAGCCCGTTGGCACAGTCGCTAGGCAACTTTGGTGGGAAAATAGCCTGTTGGGTAACTTTGGTGGGCAAAAGAGCCCGTCGGTGGGGTCGCCAGGCACCTTTGGTGGGAAAAACAGCTCGATGGGCATCTTCAGTGGGCAAAACAACACGTTGGTGGACCTTCGGTGGGAAAAACAACCCAAGGGCACCTTCGCTGGGCAAAACAGCATGTTAGCACACCTTCGGTGGTAAAACAGCAGTTTGGCATGGTCACTAGGCACCTTCGGTAGGCAAAACAACCCGTTGGTGCATCTTTGTTGGGGAAAATAGTTGTTGGCACGGTCGCTAGCCACCTTTTGTGCGAAAAGGAGTCCGTTGGGCACCTTCTGTGGGAAAAGTAGCATGTTGGTGGACCTTCGGTGGCAAAATAGCCGTTGGCACCTTTGGTGGGCAAAACAGGCAATTGGAACGACTGTTAGGCATCTTCGATTGGAAAAACAACCCATTGGCGCACCTTCGGTGGGTAAAATGACCTATTGGCATAGTCACTAGGTACCTTCAGTGGGAAAAACAGCCCATTGGACTCCTTCGGTGGACAAAGTAGTATGTTGGTTCACCTTTGGTGGGCAAAACAACCCTTCAGCACGGTTACTAGGCTCCTTCGGTAGGAAAAATAAAATGTTGGTGCACCTTCGATGCGGAAAATAGCCCGTCGACATGATCGCTAGTCTCCTTCGGTGGGAAAAATAACCCCTTGGTTCACCTTCGGTGGCCAAAACCACCCATTCGCACCATCACTAGAGACCTTCAGTAGGAAAAATAGGATGTTGATGCACTTCTATGGGCTAAACAGCCCATCGGTAGGGTCACTAAGCACGTTCGGTGGGAAAAATAGCACGTTGGTTCACCTTCGATGGGCAAAATAGCCCGTCAGCACGGTCGCTAGTCACCTTTGGTGGGAAAAAAGCCCGTTGGTGCACCTTCGGTGGGCTAAATAGTTCATTGGCATGTTGCTAGGCACCTTTGATGGGAAAACAACCCATTGTGCATCTTCGGTTGGTGCACATTCGGTGGCAAAACAACCTGTTGGTATGGTCTCTAGGCACCTTCAATGGGAAACTTGGCTAGATGGGCACATTTGGTGGGCAAAACAACCTGTCAGCGAGTTCACTAGGCACCTTTGGTGGGAAAAAAAGCTCGTTTGGCACCTTCGGTGGGCAAAATAGCACGTTGGTGCACCTTCGAAGGGGAAAGTAGCATGTAGGTAGGGTCGGTAGGCGCCTTTGGTAGAAGAAATAGCACATTGGCACAGTCACAAGGAACCTGTGGTGGGAAAAACAGCTCATTGGGCACCTTTGGCAGACAAAACAACACGTTGGTGCACATTCGATGGCAAAATAGCCTATTGGCACAATCTCTAGGCACCTTCGATGGGAAACATGGCTAGTTAGGCACCTTTGGTGGGCTAAACAGCCCATCAACGGGATCACTAGTCACCTTTGGTGGGAAAAACATCTCGTTGGCCATCTTCGGTGTGTAAAACAACACGTTGGTGCACATTCGGTGGAAAAACAACCCATTGGGTAGCTTCGGTGGTTCACCTTCGACGGGAAAATGACCTGATTGTTAGGCATCTTTGGTGGTTAGGCACCTTTGATGGCCAAAATAGCACGTCGGAACACCTTTGGTGGGCAAGACATCTTGTTGGTGCATCTTCGGTGGGGAAAACAGTTGGTTGGCATGGTTGTTAGGAACCTTTTAAGGGAAAAGGAGCTTGTTAGGCACCTTCAATGGGAAAAATAGCATGGTGCACCTTCGATGCAAAACAGCCCGTAGGCAATTCGTGGGCAAAACAACCCCTTAGCACTAACTCTAGACACCTTTGACGGGAAAAAAGGCACGTTGGTGCACCTTTGGTGGGCAAAACAGCCCATCAGCACAGTCGCTAGGTGCCTTCAGGGGTAAAAACAGCATGTTGGGCTCCTTCGGTAGGCAAAATATTACACTGCTTTACCTTCGATGGGAAAACAACCTTTTGGCACAGTCGCTAGGTACGTTTGCTGGGAAACCAAGCATGCTGGAGCACCTTCCATGGGAAAAATATCTAGTGGGCACGGTTGCTAGGCACCTTCGGTAGGAAAGACAACCCCTTGGTTCACCTTTGGTAGGCAAAACAGCCCATCTGCACCGTCGTCAGACACCTTTGGTAGGAAAAATAGCATCTTGGTGGACCTTCTGTGGGCCAAACTACCAGTCGACAAGGTCGCTAGGCACCTTCGGTGAGAAAAACAACACATTGGTGCACTTTCGGTGAGCAAAACGACCCGTTGGCATAGTCGCAAGATACCTTCAGTGGGAAAAATAGCTCGTTGGGCTCTTTCGCACGACAAAACAATACGTTGGTTCACCTTCGGTGGGCAAGACAACCCTTTGGGACGATCGCTACGCTACTTCAGTAGGAAAAATAGCGTGTTGGTGCATGTTTGGTGGGTAAAACAGCTCGTTGGCACAGTCGCTAGGCACCTTCGATGGGCAAAATAGCCTATTAGGTACCTTTGGGGCGCAAAACAGCGCGTCGGTCTATGTATCTTTGGTGGGAAAAATAGGTTGTTGGTCATCTTCGGTGGGCAAAACAGCATGTTGGCACCCCTTCAATGGGAAAAACAACCCAATGGGCACCTTCGGTGGGCAAAACAGCATGTCGATTCACCTTTGGTGGGCAAAACTGCCCTTTGGCAAGGTCATTAGGCATCTTTGGTGGGAAAAAAAGCCCGTTAGTCACCTTTGGTGGGCAAAAGAGCCCGTTTGCATGGTCGCTAGGCACCTTTGGTGGCAAAAAAGCCCTTTGGAGCACCTTCGGTGCGGTAAATAGTTTGTTGGCATAGTTGCTAGGCATCTTGAGTGGGAAAACAACCCATTGGAAACCATTGGTAGGCAAAACAACACATTGGCATACATTCGGTGCGAAAAACAATCCTTTGGCACAGTCGCTAGGCATCTTTGGGGAAAAAAATAGTTCATTGGTTCATCTTCTGTGGGCAAAATAGCTTGTCGACACAGTTGGTAGACACCTTCGGTAGGAAAAACAACAAGTTGGTGCCCCTTTAGTGGAAAAAACAACCCATTGGCATGGTCTCTAGGCCCCTTCAGTGAGAAAAATAGCCTGTTGGGCACCTTTGGTGGGCAAAACATCCTTTTGGAATGGCCGCTACGTACCTTCAGTGGGAAAAATAGCCTATCAGGCACCTTTGGTGGGCAAAACAGCACGTTGGTCAACCTTCAATGAGCAAAACAGTCCTTCGACGAGGTCGCTAGGCACCTTCGGTGGGTCGAACAACCCATTGGGTGCCTTTGGTGGGAAAAATAGCACGTGGGTGCACCTTAGGTGGGCAAAATAGCCCTTTGACACAGATGTTGGGCACCTTCTATGGGCAAAACAACCCATTGATGCATCTTCAATAGGCAAAACAGCCCGTTGGCACAGTCGCTAGGCAACTTCGATGGGAAAAATAGCCCGTTTGGCACCTTCAGTAGACAAAAGAGCACGTTGGTGCACTTCAATGGTAAAACAACCCAAGGGGCACCTTTGGTGGGCAAAACAACACATAGCCACAACTTCAGTAAGCAAAACAACCCTTTTGGTACAGTCACTAGGCACCTTTGGTAGGAAAAACAACCCGTTGGTGCATCTTTGGCAGGGAAAATAACTTGTTGGGACGGTCACTAGGCACCTTCTATCGTAAAAAGAGCCCATTGGGCACCTTTTGCGGGAAAAACAACATGTTGGTGCACCTTCGATGGCAAAACAACCCATTAGCAACTTTGGCGGACAAAACAACCAATTGGGCACCTTTAGTGGGCAAACACAGGCCATTGATACAGCTGCTAGGCAACGTCGGCGGGAAAAACAGCAAGTTGTTGCACCTTCGGTAGGGAAAATAGCTTGTTGGCAAAGTCACTAGGAACCTTCTATGGGAAAAAAGCCCGTTGGACACCTTCCCTGGGAAAAACAATATGTTGGTGCACCTTTGGTGGCAAAATAGCCCGTTGGGCTCCACCGAAGGGCAAAACAGTACGTTGGTTCACCGTCAGTGGGCAAAACAACCCCTGGAGATGGTCACTAGGCTCCTTCAGTCAGAAAAACAGCATGTTGGTCACGTTCAGTGGGCAAAACAGCCCGTTGGCACAATCGCTAGGCACCTTTAGTGGGAAAAATAGCTCGTTGGGTTCCTTTGGTGGGCAAAATAGCTAGTAGGTGGGGTCCTAGGCACCCGTGGTGGAAAAAACAGCTGGTTGGGCATCTTAGATGGGCAAAACAACACGTTGGTGGACCTTCGATGGGAAAAAAAACTCACGGGCAACTTCGATGGGCAAAACAGCACGTTGGCACACCTTAGGTGGGCAAAACAGCCCTTTGGCACGGTCACTAGGCACCTTCGGTGGGAAAAAAAACCCGTTGGTGCACCTTGGTTGGGGAAAATAGCTCGTTGGCATGGTTGCTAGGCACCTTTTATGGGAAAAAGAGCCCATTGGGCACCTTCCATGGGAAAAACAGCATGTCGGTGGACCTTCGATGGCAAAACAACCAGTTGGCACCTTTAGTGGACAAAACAACCCGTTGGAATGGTTGTTAGGCACCTTTAATGGGGAAAACAGCCTGATGGAATGGCCGTTAGACACCGTTGAAGGGAAAAACAAGCCATTGATGCACCTTCGATAGGCAAAATGACCTGTCAGCATAGTCACTACATACCTTCGATGGGAAAATTAGCCCATTGGGCTCGTTCAGTGGACAAAATAGTATGTTGGTTCATCTTTGGTTAGGCTATTGGTGCACCTTCGATGGACAAAATAGCCCGTCGACACGATCGCTGGCACCTTTGGTGGGAAAAATAACCCTTTGGTTCACCTTCGGTGGCCAAGGCCACCCATCCGCACCATCGCTAGACAACTTCAGAAGGAAAAATAGGATGTTGATGCACCTTCTGTGGGCCAAACAGCAACTAGGCAGGGTCACTAGGCACGTTCAGTTCGAAAAACAGCACGTTGGTGCACCTTCAGTGGGCAAAACAGCCAGTCGACACAGTCGCTAGTCACCTTTTGTGGGAAAAAAGTCTGTTGGTCCACCTTCGGCGGGCCAAACAGTTCATTGGCATGGTTTCTAGGCACCTTCAGTGTGAAAACAACCCATTGTGCGTCTTCGGCAAGAAAAATAACACGTTGGTTCACCTTCGGTGGGTAAAATAGCCCGTTCGCATGGTCGCTAGGCACCTTCGGTGGGAAAAAAGCCCATTGGCACACCTTCGGCAGGCTAAATAGTTTGTTCGTATGGTTACCAGGCACCTTCAATGAGAAAACAACCCATTGGGCACCTTCGATGGACAAAATAAGACATTGGAGTACATTCGGTGGGAAAAACAAGACTTTGGCACGGTCACTAGGCATCTTCGGTTGGAAAACAACTAGTTGATTCACCTTCTACGGGCAAAATAGTCTGTCAGCATGATCATTACACACCTTCAATGGGAAAAATAACAAGTTGGTGAATGTTTGGTAGGAAAAAAGCCCGTCGGTAGGGTGGCTAGGCACCTTCTGTGGGAGAAGGAGCATGTCAGCACAGTCGCTAGGCACCTACGGTGGGAAAAACAACTCGTTGGGCAATTTTGGTGGGAAAAATAGCACGTTGATACACATTTGGTGGGAAAAAGCACCCTTTGACACGGTTGATAGACACCTTCGGTGGAAAAAACAACATATTGGTACACCCTTGGTGGGCAAAAGAACTCATCGGCACAGTCACTAGGCACTTTTCATGGGAAAAATAGCACGTTGGGCACCTTTGGCCGGCCAAACAACACATTGGTGCACCTTCGATGGGCAAAACAGTCTTTGACATAGTCACTAGGCACCTTCGGTGGGAAAAACAATACGTTGACAAACAAAGTCCGTTGGGTACCTTTGATGCCTTCAGTGGGAAAGATACCCCATTGGTGCACCTTCAGTGGGAAAAGTAGCATGTTGGTTCACCTTTGGTGGTCAAAAGAGCCCGTCGGTGCGATCGCTAGACACCTTTTGTGGGAGAAACAACATATCAGCATAGTTGTTAGGCATTTATGGTGGGAAAAACATCTCATTGGGCACCTTCAGTGGGTAAAACAACACGATGGTGCACATTCGGTGGGCAAAACAGCCAGTTGGCACAGCCGCTAGGCACCTTCGGTGGGAAAAATAGCCAGTTGGGCACTTTGGTGGACAAAACAGCACACCGGTGCACCTTCCATGGAAAAATGGCCCGATGGGCATCTTCTGTAGGAAAAAGAGCACATTGGTTCACCTTCGGTGGGCAAACAACCCATGGGCACGTCGTTAGGCATCTTTGGTGGGAAAAAAGTCCGTTAGGCACCTTTGCTGGCCAAAACAGCATGTCGGAACACCTTCGGTGGCAAAAACAACCTTTTGGCATGTTCACTAGGCATCTTCGATGGGCAAAACAACCCGTTGGTTCACCTTTGATGGGGAAAAGAACTCGTTAGCATGGTCGCTAGGCACAATTTGTGAGAAAAAAAGCCCGTTGGGCACTTTCACTAGGAAAAACAACATATTGGTGTAACTTTGGTGGCAAAAGAGCCCGTTCCCACCTTCGGTGGGCAAAACATTCCGTTGACATGACTGCTAGGCACCTTCAATGAGAAAAGAAGCAAGTTGGTGCACCTTCAATGGGCAAAACGACCCTTTGGCACAGTCGCTAGGTACCTTCAGTGGAAAAATAGCCCGTTGGGCTCCTTTAGTCTACAAAATAGAACGTTGTTTTACCTTCGGTGGGAAAAACAACCTTTTGGAAAGGTCGATAGGCACCTTTGGTGGGAAAAACACCATGCTGGTGCACCTTCGGTGGATAAAACAGCTAGTCGGCCCAGTTGCTAGGCTCCTTCGGTGGGAAAAAATAGCCCACTGGTTCACCTTTAGTGGGCCATATAGCCCATTCGCACCATCATTAGACAGCTTCGGTGTGAAAAATAGCACCTTATTGAACCTTCTGTGGGCCAAACAACCATCGACAGGGTCGTTAGGCACCTTTGGTGGGAAAAACAACCCATTGGCCACCTTTGGTGGGCAAAAAAACACGTTGGTACACCTTCAGTTGCTAGCCACCTTCAGTTGGAAAAACAACATGTTGGTGCACCTTCGGTGGTTGAAACAGCCCATCGGTACAGTCACTAGGCACCTTCAGTGGGAAAAGCACCCCGTTGGTGCACCTTCAGTGGGAAAAACAACCTTTTGGCAAGGTCGTTAGGCATCTTCGGTGGCAAAAACACCATGTTGGTGCACCTTCGGTGGGCAAAACAGCCAGTCGGCCTAGTTGCTAGGCTCTTTCGGTTGGAAAAATAGTCCACTAGTTCACCTTCGGTGGGCCAAATAGCCCATCCGCACCATCGTTAGAGACCTTCGGTAGGAAAAACATCACCTTGGTGCACCTTCTGTAGGGCAAACAATCATCGACAGGGTCGCTAGGCACCTTTGGTGGGAAAAACATCCCATTGGGTACCTTTGGTGGGCAAAACAACACTTTGGTACACCTTTAGTTGCTAGGCACCTTTGGCGGGAAAAACAGCACGTTGGTGCACCTTCGGTGGGCAGAACAACACATCGGCAACAGGTTGGTGCATCTTCAGGGGGAAAAGTAGCCTATAGGCAAGGTAGCTAGGCACTTTTGGTGGGAAAAACAACTCGTTGGGCACCATTAGTGGGCAAAAAAACAAGTTGGTGCACATTCAGTGGCAAAGCAGCCCTTTGGTACAGTCGCTAGGCATCTTCGATGGGAAACATAGCCAATTCGCACCTTTGATGGACAAAACAGCCTATCAGCGGGGTCACTAGGCATCTTTGGTGGGAAAAACAACCTATTGGGCAACTTCGGTGGGAAAAACAACATGTTGGTGCACCTTCAGTGGCAAAATAGCCCAATGGGCGCCTTCGATGGGTAAAAGAGCATGTTGGTTCACCTTCTATGGGCAAACAACCATTTGGCTTGGTTGTGAGCCATCTTCAGTGCAAAAAAAGCCCGTTAGGCACCATTGGTGTCCAAAACAACATGTCGACACACCTTTGATAGGCAAAACAACCCTTTCGTATGGTCACTAGGCTCCTTCAGTGGGCAAAACAACCCGTTGGTGCATCTTCGGTCCCTAGCCACCTTCGGTGGGAAAAAGAGCATGCTGGAGCACCTTCAGCCACCAAAATAGCAGGTGGGCATGGTTGCTAGACACTTTCGGTGGGAAAACAACCTCCTAGTTCACCTTCAGTAGGAAAAACAACCCATCTACACCATCGTTAGACACCTTTGCTGGGAAAAATAGCACCTTGGTCTACCTTCTATGGGCCAAACAGCCTGTCGACACTATCGCTAGGTACCTGTGGCGAAAAAACAGCTCGTTGGGAACCTTCGGCAGGCAAAATAGAACATTGGTGCACCTTCGGTGGAAAAACAACCCGGTGGGCACCTTCAGTGGGCAAACAGCCCTTTGACATTATCGTTAGGCATCTTCGGTGGGAAAAAACAACCCGTTGGCAAGGTCGTTATGCATCTTCCGTAGGAAAAAGAGCCCATTGGGCACCTTCGGTGGTCAAAACAACATATCCGCACGTTTTCAGTAGGCAAAACAACCCTTTGACAAGGTCACTAGGCACCTTCGGTGGGAAAAAACAACCCGTTGGTGCATCTTCGGTGTGGAAAATAGTTCGTTGTCGAGGTCGCTAGGCATCTTCTATGGGAAAAAGAGCTCATTAGGCACCTTAAGTGGGAAAAACAGCATGTTGGTGCACCTTCGGTGGAAAAATAGCCTATTGCCACCTTCGTTGGGCAAAATAACTCATTGGCACGAATGCTAGGCACCTTGAGTGGGAAAAACAACACGTTATTACACCTTCAATAGAGAAAATGACCCATCGGTATAGTCGCTATGTACATTCGGTGGGAAAAATAGCCCATTGGGCTCCTTCGGTGTGCAAAACAGTATGTTGTTTTACCTTCGGTGGGAAAAGCAACCCTTTTGCACGGTCGCTAGGCACCATCGGTAGGAAAAGCAGCATGTTGGTGCACCTTTGGTGGGAAAAACCACCCATTTGCACAGTTGCTAGGTACCTTTTGTGGCAAAAAGAGTCCTTTAGGCATCTTCAGCGGGAAAAATAGCATGTTGGTGCACCTTCGATGGCAAAATAGCCTGTTGCCATCTTTGGTGGGCAAAACTACCTATTGGGCACCTTCGATGGCAAAGCAGCTCGTTGGCACGACCGCTAGGTAGTTTTGATGGAAAAAGCAACACACTGGTGCTCCTTTGGTGGGCAAAACGGCCCGTCGGCATAGTCTCTAGGTACCTTTAGTGGAAAAAATAGCCCATTGGGCTACTTCAGTGGAAAAAATAATACCTTGGTTCACCTTCAATGATCAAAGCAACCCTTCAACCTGGTCACTAGGCACCTTCAGTGGGAAAAATAGCCCGTCATCGGGGTCGCTAGGCACCCTTGGTGGGAAAAACAGCCCATTGGGCAGCTTTGGTGGGCAAAATATCATGTTGGTGCACCTTTGGTGGAAAAACAACCTGATGGGCACCTTCTGTGCTCAAACGAGCACGTTGGTTGATCTTCGGTGGGCAAAACGTCACATTGGCATGGTCATTAGGCATCTTTAGTGTGAAAAAAGACCGTTAGCCACGTTCAGTGGCCAAAACAGCACGTTGACACACCTTTGGTGGGCAGAACAACCTTTTGACACAGTCACTAGGCACCTTCGGTGGGCAAAACAACCGGTTGGTGCACCTTCGTTGGGGAAACCAGCTTGTTGGCACGGTCGCTAGGTGCCTTTTGTGGGAAAAAGAGTCCATTGGGCATCTTCAGCGAGAAAACAGCATGTTGGTGCACCTTCGATGGCCAAACAGTCGGTTGCCAACTTTGGTGGGCAAAACAACCCGTTAGGCACCTTTGGTGGGCAAAACAACCCATTGGCATGACTGCTAGGCAACTTCGATGGGAAAAACAACACATTGGTGCACCTTCAACAGACAAAATGGCCCATTGACTCGTGGGGCTCCTTCAATGGGCAAAATAGTACATTAGTTCACCTTCAACGGGCAAAACAGCCCTTCGGCATAGTCACTAGGTGCCTTTGGTTGGAAAAACAGCATGTTCATGCACCTTTGATTGGCAAAATAGCGCATCAACACGACCGCTAAATAGCTTTGGTGGGAAAAACAACCCTTGGTTAACCTTTAGCGTGCAAAACAACCCATCAGCACCATCCTTAGACACCTTTGGTGGGAAAAATAGAACATTGGTGCAACTTTTGTGGACCAAGCAGCCTGTCGGTAGGGTCGCTAGGCACCTTTGATGGGAAAAGCAGCACATTGGTGCAGCTTTGGTGGGCAGAACAACCTATACACATGGTCGCTAGGCACCTCTGGGGGGGAAAAAGCCCGTTAGTGCAACTTTGGTGGGCTAAACAGCTCGTTGGCACATTTGCTAGGCACCTTCGGTGGGAAAACAACCATTTGGGCACCTTTGTTGTGCAAAATAGCACATCGGCGTACATTCGGTGGGAAAATAGCCCTTTGGCATAGTCACTAGGCATCCTTGATATGAAAAACAACCCATTGGTTCACCTTCTACGGGCAAAATAACCTGTTGGCACGGTCGCTAGGCACCTTCTGTGGGAAAAATAGCAGGTTGGTGCACCTATGGTGGAAAAATAGCCCGCCGGTAGGGTAACTAGGCACCTTTGGTGGGGAAAACAGCCCATTGGTGCACCTTCATTAGGTGAAATAGCCCGTTGGTGCAGTCGCTACACCCCTTTGGCGAGAAAAACAGCTTGTTGGGCACCTTCGATGGACAAAATATAACATTAGTGCACCTTCTTTAGGAAAAACATCCTTTCAAAACGGTCACTAGGTACCTTCGGTTGGAAAAATAACCCGTCAGGCACATTCGGTGGGCAAAACAACACGTTGGTGAACCTTCAGTTAGCAAAACAGTCCTTCGGCAGTGTCACTAGGCACTGTTGGTGAGAAAAATAGCCCATTGGGCACTTTTGGTAGGCAAAATAACACGTTGGTGCACCTTCGGTGGGCAAAACAGACCTTTGGCATGGTCACTAGGCACCTTCTGTAGGCAAAACAACCAGTCGATGCACCTTAGGCGGGCAAAACAGCTCGTTGTCACAGTCATTGGGCACCTTCGGTGGGAAAAAATAGCCCATTGGTTACCTTTGGTGGGCCAAATAGCTCGTCGTCGGGCTCGCTAGGAATCTTCAATGGGAAAAACAGCTCATTGGGCACCTTTGGTGGGCAAAACAACACGTTGCTGCAGTTTTGGTGGGAAAACAACCCGATGGGCTCCTTCAGTGGGCAAAATAGCCCATCTACACTATCGATAGACACCTTTAGTAGGAAAAACAGCTCCTTGGTGCAGCTTCTGCGGGCAAACAACCCGTCGGCAAGGTTGTTAGGCACCATCAGTGGGAAAAATAGCACATTGATGCACCTACAGTAGGGAAAACAGCTAGTCTGTATGGTCGCTAGGCACCTTCGGTGAGAAAAAAAACCGTTGATGCACCTCCGATGGGCTAAACAGTTCGTTGGCACGGTTGCTAGGTACCTTCGATGGGAAAACATCTCGTTAGGCACCTTTGGTGGACAAAATAGCATATTGGCGTATATTCAGTGGGAAAAATAGCCCTTTGACACCGTCACTAGGCATCTTTGATAGGAAACACAACCCCGTTGGTTCACCTTCAGTGAGCAAAACAATTTGTCAGGACGGTCTCTAGACAACTTTGGTGGGAAAAACAGCCTATTTGTGCACCTTTAGTTGGCAAAATAGCCCATTGGAACAGTCGCTAGGCCCTTTTAATGAAAAAAAGGCCTCTTGGGCACTTTTGGTGGGTAAAATAACACATTGGTGCACCTTCGGTAGGCAAAACATCCCTTCAGAACAATCGCTCAGTACCTTCGGTGGGACAAATAGCCCGTCGAGCACCTTCGGTTGGCAAAACAACACGATGAACCTTTGGTGAGCAAAACAATCCTTTGGTAGCGTCCCTAAGCACCTTTGGTGGGAAAAACAACCCATTGGGCACCTTTGCCTGGTAAAATAGCTCATTGGTACACCATTGGTGGGCAAAACAACCCTCTGGCATGGTCGCTAGGCACCTTCTGTGGGCAAAACAACCAATCAGTGCACCTTCGATGGCCAAAACAGCATGTCGGCACACGTTAGCTAGCCAAAACAGCCATTTAGCAAGGTCTCTAGGTGCCTTCGATGGGCAAAACAACCCATTGATGCACCTTTAATGGGGAAAACAGTTCATTGGCAAGGTCACTAGGCACCTTCTGTGGGAAATAGATCCTGCTGGGCACCTTTAGTGGGAAAAACAACATGATGGTGCACCTTTGGTAGCAAAATAACTCATTGGCACATTTGTTGGGCAAAATAGCCCATTGGCTGCTAGGCACCTTCGATGGGAAAAAAATGTTGGTGCACTTTCGGTGGGCAAAATGTCCTGTAGGAACCTTGGCTAGGTACCTTTAGTAGGAAAAATAGCCTGTTGGGCTCATTCGATAGGATAATTAGTACGTTGGTTCACCTTTGGTGGGCAAAACTGCCCTTCAGCATGTTGGCACAGTCGCTAGGCACCTTTGGTGGGAAAAACAACATGTTGGTGCACCATCGGTGGGAAAAATAGCCTGTCGGCACGGTCATTAGGCTCCTTCAGTGGGTAAAACAACCACTTGGTTTACCTTCGGTGGGTAAAAAAACCCATTTGCACAGCTGCTAGACTCCTTTGATGGGAAAAATAACAAGTTGGTATACCTTTTATGGGCCAAATAGCCCATCAGTAGGGTCACTAGGCACCTTCAGTAGGAAAAATAGCATGTTAATGCACCTTTAGTGGGCAAAACAGCCTGTCCGCATGGTCACTAGGCACCTTCGGTGAGAAAATAGCTTCTTGGTGTGTCTTCGATGGGCTAAACAGTTCATTGACATGGTTGCTAGGCACCTTTGGTGGGAAAACAACCCATTGGGGACCTTCGATGGCCAAAATAGCTTATTGGCGTACATTTGGTGGGAAAACAACCCTTTGGCATGGTCGCTAGGCATCTTTGGTATGGAAAATAACCCATTGGTTCACCTTCTATCAACAAAATGGCCTATCGATATGATCGCCAGACATCTTTAGTGGGCAAAACAGCAGGTTGGTGCACCTTCAGTGGGAAAAATAGCCCAATTGGTAGGGTCGTTGGGCACCTTCAGTTGAAAAAATAGCACATCGGCACTGTTGCTAGGCACCGGTGGTTGGAAAATAGCTCATTGGGCACCTTCGATAGGTAAAATAGTATATTGGTGCACATTTGTTGGGAAAAATAGCCCCTCGACACAGTCGATAGGCACCTTTAATGGGAAAACAACACGTTAGTACACATTCGGTGGGCAAAACAGCTCGTTGAGATGGTTGTTAGGCACGTTCGGTAGGCAAAACAACACGTTGGTGAACCTTCAGTTAGCAAAACAGTCCTTCGGTAGGGTCAATAGGTACCATCGGTGAGAAAAACAGCCCATTAGGCACTTTTGGTGAGCAAAATAAAACATTGGTGCACCTTCGGTGGGTAAAACAACCCTTTGGCACGGTCGTTAGGCACCTTTTATGGATAAAACAACCCGTCGATGCACCTTAGGTGGGCAAAACAGCCCGTTGGCACAGTAATTAGTAACCTTTGGTAGGAAAAATAGCCCATTGGTTACCTTTGGTGGGCAAAACAGCCCGTCGTTCGGGTCGCTAGGCACCTTCAGTGGGAAAAATAGCTTGTTGGGCACCTTCGGTGGGCAAAACATCCCTTCAGAACAGTCGCTCAATACCTTCGGTGGGACAAATAGCCTATCCAGCACCTTCGATTGCCAACACAACACGTTGGTGAACCTTTGGTGAGAAAAACAATACTCCGGCAGCGTCCCTAGGCACCTTTGGTTGGAAAAACAACCCATTTGGCACCTTTGGCGAGCAAAATAGCTCATTGGTACACCATTGGTGGGCAAAACAGCCCTCTGGCATGGTCGCTAGGCACCTTCTGTGGGAAAAACAACCCATTGGTGCACCTTCGATGGCCAAAACAGCATGTCGGCACACTTTAGGTGGCCAAAACAGCCATTTAGCACGGTCTCTAGGCATCTTCGGTGGGAAAAACAACTCATTGATGCACCTTTAATGGGGAAAACAATTCATTGGCAAGGTCACTAGGCACCTTCTGTGGGAAAGAGATCCTGCTGGGCACCTTTGGTGGGAAAAACAACATGTTGGTGCGCGTTTGGTAGTAAAATAACCCGTTGGCACATTTGTTGGGAAAACCAGCCAATTGGATGCTTGGCACCTTCATTGGGAAAAACAACACGTTGGTGCATTTTTTATGGGAAAAACGTCCCGTGGGAACCTTGGCTAGGTACCTTCAGTGGGAAAAACAGCCTGTTGGGCTCATTCGATGGGATAATTAGTACGTTGGTTCACCTTTAGTGGGAAAACTGCCCTTCAGCATGTTGGCACAGTCGCTAGGCACCTTTGGTGGGAAAAACAACATGTTGGTGTAGCATCGGTGGGAAAAATAGCCTGTCAACACGGTCACTAGGCTCGTTTAGTGGGTAAAACAACCACTTGGTTTACCTTAGGTGGGTAAAAAAACCCATCCACACCGCCGTTAGACTCCTTCGATAGGAAAAATAGCAAGTTGGTGCACCTTTTGTGGGCCAAATAGCCCATCAGCAGGGTCACTAGGCACCTTCAGTGAGAAAATAGGATGTTGGTGCACCTTTAGTAGGCAAAACAGCCTGTCCGCACGGTCACTAGGCACCTTCGGTGGGCAAATAGCTTGTTGGTGTGTCTTCGATGGGCTAAACAGTTCGTTGACACGATTGCTAGGCACCTTTGGTGGGAAAACAACCCATTGGACACCTTCGGTGGCAAAAATAGCATATTGGCGTACATTCGGTAGGAAAAACAGCCCTTTGGCATAGTCGCTAGGCATCTTTGGTATGGAAAATAACCCTTTGGTTCACCTTCTATCAACAAAATGGCCTATTGATATGATCGCCAAACATCTTCAGTGGGGAAAACAACAAGTTGGTGCACCTTCGGTGGGAAAAATAGCCCAATTAGTAGGGTCGCTGGGCACCTTCAGTCGGAAAAACAGCACTTCAGCACTGTTGTTAGGCACCGATGGTTGGAAAATGGCTCATTGGGCACGTTCGGCGGGTAAAATAATACATTGGTGCACATTTGTTGGGAAAAATAGTCCTTCGACACGATCGATAGGCACCTTCAATAGGAAAACAACACGTTAGTACACCTTCGGTGGGCAAAATAGCCTGTTGACATGGTCGCTAGGCACATTCGGTGGGCAAAACAACATGTTGGTGAACCTTCGGTTAGCAAAATAGTCCTTCGGTAGGGTCAATAGGTACCATCGGTGAGAAAAACAACCCATTAGGCACTTTTGGCGAGCAAAATAGAACATTGTTGCACCTTCGGTGGGCAAAACAACCTATTGGCACGATCGCTAGGCACCTTTTATGAATAAAAAAACTCGTCGATGCACCTTAGGTGGGCAAAACAGCCCGTTGGCATAGTCATTAGGCACCTTCGGTGGGAAAAATAGCCGATTGGTTACCTTTGGTGGGCAAAACAGCTCATCGTTGTGGTCGCTAGGCACCTTCAGTGGGAAAAATAGCTCGTTGGCCACCTCCGGTAGGCAAAACAGCACGTCGGTGTAGTTTTGGTGGGAAAAACAACCCAATGGGCTCCTTCAGTGGGTAAAATGGCCCATCCGTACTGTCGTTGGACACCTTTGGTAGGAAAAATAGCTCCTTGGTGCACCTTCTTTGGGAAAACAACCCATCGGCAAGGTCGCTAGGCACCATCAATGGGAAAAATAGCACGTTGGTGCACCTTCGATGGCCAAAACAACTAGTCCGTATGCTAGCTAGGCACCTTTGGTGGGAAAAAAGCCCGTTAGTGCACCTCTAATGGGCTAAATAGTTCATTGGCATAGTTGCTAGGTACCTTCGGTGGGAAGACAGCTGGTTAGGCACCTTTGGTGGGCAAAACAACATGTTAGCACACATTTTATGGGAAAAACAACCCTTTGACATGGTCGCTAGGCATCTTCGGTAGTAGAAACAACCCCGTTGGTTCACCTTCTGTGGGCAAAACAGCTTGTTGGCACGGTTGCTAGACAACTTCGATGGGAATAACAGCCTGTTAACGCACCTTCGATTGGCAAAATAGCCTATTGGGACAATCGCTAGGCCCTTTTGGTGAGAAAAACGACCTGTTGAGCACCTTCAGTAGGTAAAATAACACGTTGGTGCACCTTCAACGGGCAAAGCATCCCTTCAGAATGGTTGCCAAGTACCTTCAGTGGGACAAATAGCCCATCAGGCACCTTCGGTGGGCAAAACAACACGTTGGTGAACCTTTGGTGAGCAAAACATTCCTTTGGCATGGTCCCTAGGCACCTTTGGTGGGAAAAACAGCCCATTGGGTACCTTTGGCAGGCAAAATAGCACGTTGGTGCACCTTTGATAGGCAAAACAACCCTCTGGCATCGTCGTTAGGCACCTTCTGTGGGCAAAACAACCCATCGGTGGACCTTCGGTGGGCAAAATAGCCCTATCAGCACAGTCATTAAGCACCTTCAGTGGGAAAAATAAACTATTAAGTACCTTTGTTGGGGGGGTCACTAGGCACCTTCCGTGGGAAAAATAACTTTTTGGACACTTTCGGTGGGCAAAGGAACACGTTGGTGAACCTTCGATGGGTAAAACAACACGTTGGTTCACCTTTGGTGGATAAAATAACACGTTGGTTCACCATTTCTTAGGCATCTTCGATGGGAAAAAAAGCCTGTTAGGCACCTTCAGTGGGAAAAACAACACGTCGGCACACCTTCGGTGGGAAAAACAACCCTTTGGCACAGTTGCTGGACATCTTCGATGGCCAAAACAACCCATTCTTGCACCTTCGATGGGGAAAACAACTCATTGGCAAGTTTGCTAGGCACCTTCTGTAGGACAGAGAGCCTGCTGGGCACCTTCGGTGGGAAGAACAGCACGTTGGTGCACTTTTTGTGGCAAAACAGTTCATTGGCATCTTTGTTCGGCAAAACAGCCCGTTGGGCACCATTGGTGGGAAAAACAACCCATTGGCACGGTTGCTAGGCACCTTCGATAGGAAAAACAACACGTTGGTGCACCTTTTGTGGGCAAAACGTCCCATGGGCACAGTCGCTAGGTTCCTTCAGTGGGAAAAAAGAGGCAGTTGGATTCCTTGGATGGGAAAAACAGCACGTTGGTTCACCTTCAGTGGGCAAAACAACCCTTGAGCATGTTGGCACAGTCGCTAGGCACCTTTGATGGGAAAAATAGCAGGATGGTGCACCTTTAGTGTGTAAAATAGCCCACTGACACAGTCATTAGGCACTTTCGGTGGGAAAATAGCCCGTTGGCACAGTCGCTAGGCACCTTCGGTAAGAAAAATAACCCCTTGGTTTACCTTCGGTGGATAAAATAGCCTATCCACATTGTCTCTAGACTCCTTCGGTGGGAAAATTAGCATGTTGGTGCACCTTCTGTGGGCCAAATAGCCCACTAACAGGGTCACTAGGCACCTTTGGTAGGAAAAACAACACATTGGTGTACCTTCGGTGGGAAAACAACATGTTGGTGCACCTTCGGTGGGAAAAACATCCAAATTAGTAGGGTGACTGGGCACCTTTAGTCAGAAAAACAGCACATGGGCACTGTCGCTAAGCACCGTTGGTTGAAAAAAAACTTATTGGGCACCTTCGGTGGGTAAAATAGCACGTTGGTGCACATTTGTTCAGAAAAATAACCCTTTGACATGGTCAATAGGCACCCTTAGTGGGAAAAACAACATGCCGGTACGCCTTCGGTGGACAGAATGGCCCATTCACATGGTCGCTAGGCACCTTCGGTGTGAAAAACAACCCATTGGGAACCATCGGTGGGCAAAACAGCACATTGGTCCACCTTTGGTAGACAAAACAACTCTTCAGCATGGTCGCTAGGCACCTTCGGTGGGAAAAACAACATATTGGTGCAGCTTTTGTGAGTAAAACAGCCCTTCAGAATGGTCGCTATGCACCTTAGGTAGCAAAAACCCCACGTTGGTGCACCTTTAGTGAGAAAAACAACACGTCCATTCACCTTTGGCGGGAAAAACAACCCATCAGCACAGTCATTAGGCATCTTCGGGGGGAGAAAGAGCCCATAGGCAGGGTCACTAGGCACCTTCAGTGGGAAAAATAGCAAGTTGGTGCACCTTCAGTGGGAAAACAACCTGTAGGCAGGGTCGCTAGTCTCTTTGGATGGGAGAAATAGCACATCAACATAGTCGCTAGGCACATATGGTAGGAAAAACAGCTCGTTAGGCATCTTTGGTGGGTAAAACTGCTCATTGGTGCACATTCGATGGACAAAACTTCCCACTGGCATAGTCACTAGGCACCTTTAGTGGAGAAAATAGCCTATTAGTGGGGTCGCTAGGCACCTTCGGTGGGAGAAATAGCCCGTCGGACACTTTTGATGGGCAACATAGCACATTGATGCACCTTTGGTGGAAAAACAACCCGATGGGCACCTTCGGTGGGAAAAAGAGGATGTTGGTTGACCTTCGGTGGGTAAAACATCCCTTTGACATGATCATTAGGCATCTTCAATGGGAAAAAGACCGTTTTCCAACTTTGGGGACTAAAACAGCACGCCAACATAACTTCGGTGGGAAAAACAGACCTTTGGCACAGTCACTAGGCACCTCGGTGGGCAAAACAACCCGTTGGTGAACCTTTGGTAGGGAAAACAGCTCGTTGGCATAGTCGCTAGGCACCTTCTGTGGGAAAAAGAGTCTGTTGGGCATCTTCAGCGAGAAAAATGGCATGTTGGTGCACCTTCAATGGAAAAATAGCCCGTTGCCACCTTTGGTAGGCAAAACAACCCGTTGTACATCTTCGGTGGGCAAAATAGCCCGTTGGCACGACTGTTAGGCACCGTCGATGGGAAAAATAGCACAATGGTGCACCTTCGGTGGGCAAAATAGCCCTTTGACACAATCGCTAGGTACCATCGATGGGAAAAATAGCTCGTTGGGCTCGTTCAGTTGGCAAAATAGTACGTTGGTTCACCTTCATTGGACTAAGCAGCCCTTCGACTAAAAACACATCATGTTAGTGCCCCTTCGATGGCAAAATACCATGTCCAGAAGATCTCTAGGTACCTTTGGTGGGAAAAAATCCCTTGGTTCACCTTTGATGGGCTAAACAACCCATCCGCACCATCACTAGACATCTTCGGTGGGAAAAACAACATGTTGGTGCACCTTTTGTGGCCCAAACGATCGCTAGGCACCTTTGATGGGAAAAAGAGCACGTCCGTGCACCTTTGATGGGCAAAATAGCACATTGGCTCACCTTTGATGGGTAAAATAACACGTTGGTTCACCTTTGCTTAGGCATCTTTGGTGGGAAAAAATCCTGTTAGGCACCTTCGGTGGCCAAAATAGCATGTCGGAACAACTTCGGTGGGAAAAACAACTGATTGGCAATTTTGCTAGACACCTTCAATGGGCAAAACAACCCATTGGTGCACCTTCGATGGGGAAAACAACTGATTGGCAATTTTGCTAGGCACCTTCTGTGGGAAAGAGAGCTTGCTAGGCACCTTTGGTGGGAAAAACAGCATGTTGGTGCCCCTTTGGTGGCAAAATAGTACATTGGCACCTTTGTTGGGAAAAACAGCCTGTTGGGCACCATCAGTGGGCAAAAAAACCCATTGGCACAACTGCTAGGCACCTTCAATAGGAAAAACAACACGTTGGTGCACTTTCGGCAGGTAAAATATCCCGTGGGCATAGTCGCTAGGTACCTTCGGTGGGAAAAACAACCTGTTTGGTTCCTTCGATGGGTAAAACAGTACGTTGATTCACCTTCGATGGGCAAAATATCCCTTCATCATGTTGGCACAGTCGCTAGGAACCTTCGGCTGAAAAAATAGCATGTTGTTGCACTTTCGGTGGGCAAAATAGCCCATTGGAACGGTCGCTAGACACCTTTGGTAAGAAAAACAACCCCTTGGTTTACCTTCGGTGGGCAAAATAGCCTATCCGCACCATTGTTAGACTCCTTCGGTAGGAAAAATAGCATGTTGGCGCACCTTCTGTGGGATAAATAGCCCATCAACAGGGTCACTAGGCACCTTTGGTGGGAAAAACAACATGTTAGTGTACCTTTGGTGGGCAAAACATCCTGTCCGGACAGTCACTAGGCACCTTCGATGGGAAGATAGCCTGTTGGTGCACCTTTGATGGGCTAAACAATTCGTTGGCATGGTTACTAGGGACCTTTGGTGGGAAAATAGCCCATTGGGCACCTTCAGTGAGTAAAACTGCATATTGGTGTACGTTTGGTGGGAAAAACAACCCTTTGGCATGGTCACTAGGCATCTTTGGTAGGCAAAATAGCCCGTTGGTTCACCTTCTGTTGGCAAAATAGCCTATCAGCATGATTTCCAGACACCTTCAGTGGGAAAAACGTCAAAATCAGTAGGGTTGTTGGGAACCTTTAGTCAGAAAAACAATACATTGGCACTGTCGCTAGGCACCGATGGTTGGAAAATAACTTATTGGGCACCTTCGATGGGTCAAATAGCACGTTGCTACACATTTGTTGGGAAAATAACCATCGGACACGATCAATAGGCACCTTCAGTGGGAAAAACAAACACGATGGTACGCCTTCAGTGGATAAAACGGCCCATTGATATGGTCATTAGGAACCTTTGGTGTGAAAAACAACCAATTGGGATCCATCGGTGGGCAAAATAGCACATTGGTCCACCTTGGGTAGACAAAACAACCTTTCGGCACGGTCGCTAGGCACCTTCAGTGGGAAAAACAACACATTGGTGCACCTTTTGTGAGTAAAACAGCCTATCGGAACGGCCGCTATACACCTTAGGTGGGAAAAACACCACGGTGCACCTTTAGTGAGAAAAATAACACGTCCATTCACCTTTGCTGGGAAAAACAACCCATCAACACGGTCATTAAGCACATTCGGGGGGAAAAACAGCCTATAGGTAGGGTCGCTAGGCACCTTCAATGGGAAAAATAGCAGGTTGGTTCACCTTAATGGGGAAAACAGCTTGAGGCAGGGTCACTAGCCTCCTTTGGTGGGAGAAATAGCACATCTACATAATCGCTAGGCACCTGTGGTGGGAAAAATAATTCGTTAGGCAACTTTCGTGGGTAAAACAGCTCGTTGGTGCACATTCGGTGGGCAAAACTACCCGTTGGCACGGTCGCTAGGCATCTTCAGGGGAAAAAGTAGCCCGTCAGCGGGGTCGCTAGGCACCTTCGGTGGGAAAAACAGCTTGTTGGGCACTTTTGGTGGGAAAAATAGCACATTGGTGCACCTTCGGTGGCCAAAACAGCACACTGGCACACCTTCGACGGGAAGAATAGACATTTGGCATAGTCACTGGGCACCTTCAGTGGGCAAAACAACCTGTTGGTGCACCTTTGGTGGGGAAAACAACTTGATTGCACAGTTGCTAGGCACCTTTTGTGGGAAAAAGAGTCCGTTGGGCATCTTCGGCAGGAAAAACAGCATGTTGGTGCACCTTCGATGGCAAAACTGCCCGTTGCCACCTTTGGTAGGCAAAACAACTAGTTATACACCTTCAGTGGGCAAAACAGCCCATTGGCACGATCGCTAGACACCTTCGATGGGAAAAATAGCACATTGGTGCACCTTCAGTGGGAAAAATAGTCCGTTGGCACAGTCGCTAGGTACCTTCGGTGGAAAAAGTAGCCTGTTGGGGTCCTTCAGTATGCAAAATAGTTCATTGGTTCACCTTAAATGGACAAAACAGCCCTTCAGCACGGTCACTACATGCCTTCGGCTGGAAAAAGAGCATGTTGGTGCACCTTTGGTGGGCAAAACAGCGCATCAAGATGATCTCTAGGCACCCTTGGTGGGATAAAAACCCCTCGGTTCACCTTTGGTAGGCAAAACAACCCATCCGCACCATCGCTAGACATCTTCGGTGGGAAAAACATCATGTTTGTGCACCTTCTGTGGGCCAAACAGCCTGTCAACTTGGTCGCTAGGCACCTTTGATGGGAAAAATAGCACGTTCGGGAGCATTGGGTGGGCAAAACAGCCCATCCACAAGGTCGCTAGGCACCTTCGGTGGGAAAAAAGCCAATTGGCCCACCTTTGGTTGGCTAAATAGTTCATTGGGACGATTGCTAGGCACCTTTGCTAGGAAAACTGCCAGTTGGCCGCCTTCAATGGGCAAAACAGCTCATATGCGTACATTCAGTGGGAAAAAAAACCCTTTGGAACGATCGCTAGGCATCTTTGATATGAAAAACAACAAATTGGTTTACGTTCTGTGGGCAAAACAGCTTGTTGGCATGGTCTCTAGACACCTTCGGTAGGAAAAATAGCAGGTTGGTGAACCTTCGGTGGTAAAAACAACCTATCGGTATGGTCACTAGACACCTTTAGTGGGAAAAACAGTGCATCAGCACGGTCGCTAAGAACCGGGGGTTGGAAAAATAGCTCTTTAGGCACCTTCTATGGGCAAAATAAGACATTGGTGCACATTTGGTGGGAAAAACAATCCTTTGACACAGTCGATAGGCACTTCGATGGGAAAAACAACACATTGGTGCACCTTTTGGGCACAAAACAACACATTGGTGTAAATTCGGTGGGAAAAATAGCCCTTTAACACGGTGGCTAGCCATTTTTGATATGAAAAATAGCCTATTGGTTCACCTTCTATGGGAAAAACATCCTATTGGCATGGTCATTTGACACCTTAAGTGGCAAAAACGTCAGGTTGGTGCACCGTTGGTGGAAAATACAGCCCGTTTGTAGGGTCGTACGATAACTTCGGTGGGAAAAATAGCACATCGACACGGCAGCTAGGCACCTGTGGTGGGAAAAACATCTCATTGGGCACCTTCTGTGGGTAAAATAGCACATTGGAGCACATTTGATAGGAAAATAACCCTTCGACAAAGTCGATAGGCACCTTTGGTGGGAAGAAGAATCCGTTGGTGCACCTTGGGTAGGCAAAACAACTCATTGGGGATCTTCTATAGTCAAAACAGCAGATTGGTTCAACTTCTGTGGGCAAAACAACCCTTTGGTGCACCTTTGGTGCACCAAACAGCCCATCGACATAGTCTTTAGGCACCTTCGGTGGGAAAAGCACGTTTTTGGTGCATCTTTAGTGGGAAAAACAACAGGTTGGTGCACCTTCTGTGGGAGAAACAACCCGTTGGCACAGTCGCTGGGCACCTTCAATGGCAAAAATAGCCTGCTGGGCGCTTTTAATGGGCATAATAGCCCATTAGTGGGGTCACTGGGCACCTTCGGTGGGAAAAGCAACACGTTGGGCACATTCGGTGGGAAAAACAACACGTTGGTACACCTTCGGTGGAAAAACAACCTAATGGGCACCTTTGGTGGGAAAAGGAGCACGTTAGTTAACCTTCAGTTCGCAAAATAGCCCTTTAACATGTTCATTAGGCACGTTCAGTGGGAAAAAAACTCGTTAGGCACCTTCGGTGGGTAAAATAACCCTTTGGCACGGTCGCTAGGCACCTTTGAAGCGAAAAACAACCCATTGGTGCACCTTCGGTGGGGAAAATCAACTCGTTGGCACGGTCATTAGGCATCTTTGAAAAAAAAAACAACCCGTTGGTGCACCTTCGGTGGCGAAAACCAACTCGTTGGCACGGTCACTAGGCACCTTTTATGAGAAAAAAAGTCCGCTTGGCATCTTCAGTGTGAAAAGGAGCATGTTGGTGCACCTTCGATGGCAAAACAACCCGTTGCCACCTTTGGTGGGCAAAATAACTCGTTGGGCACCTTTGGTGGGCAAAACAACCCGTTGGCATGACTGTTGGGCCTCTTTGATTTGAAAAATAGAACGTTGGTGCACCTTCGGTAGGCAAAACGACCCATTTGCACAATCGCTAGGTATCATCGGTGGGTAAAATAGTACGTTGATTCACCTTCAATAGGCAAAATAGCCCTTCGACACTATCACTAGGTGGCTTTGGCTGGAAAAACAACATGTTGGTGCACCTTCTATGGGCAAAATAGGCCGTCGATGTGGTCGGTAGGTAACTTTGGTAGGAAAAACAAGCCCTTAATTCACCTTCGGTGGGCATAACAACCCATCGGCACCATCGTTAGACACCTTCGGTAGGAAAAATAGCATATTGGTGCACCTTCTATAGGTCAAACAGCCCGTCGGCAGGGATGCTAGGCACCTTTGGAGGGAAAAACAACTCGTTGGTGCACCTTCGATGGGCAAAACAGCCCATCCATATGGTCGCTAGGCACCTTTGGTGGGAAAAAAGCCTGTTGGTGCAACTTCGGTGGGCTAAACAATTCGTTGGCATGGTTGCTAGGCACCTTCATTGGGAAAACAACCATTTGGGCACCTTCAGTGTGCAAAACAGCACATTGGCATACATTCAGTGGGAAAAAAAGCCCTTTGGCATAGTTGCTAGACATCCTTGATATGCAAAAAAACCCGTTGGTTCGCCTTCTGTGGGCAAAACAGCCTGTTGGCATGGTCGCTAGACACCTTCAGTGGGAAAAATAGCAAGTTGGTGCACCTTTGATGGAAAAAACAACCCATCAGTAGGCTCGCTCGACAGCTTCGGTGGGAAAAATAGTACGTTGACACAGTCAATAGGCACTTGTGGTGGGAAAAACAGCCAATTGGGCACCTTCTGTAGGCCAAACAGCACATTAATCCACATTTGTTGGAAAAAAAAACCCTTTGACAAAATTGATAGGCACCTTCGGTGGGAAACATAACACATTGGTGTGCCTTCGGTGGGCAAAACAACTTGTTGGGCACCTTCGATGGGCAAAAGAGTAGATTGGTTCAACATCTGTAGGCAAAACAATCCATTGGCACGATCGCTAGCCACCTTCAGTGGGAAAAACAGTACATTGGTGCACCTTTATTGGGCAAAATAGCCCATCGACACAGTCACTAGGCACCTTTGGTGGGAAAAACACCCCTTTGGTGCACCTTTAGTGGGAAAAATAACACGTTGGTGCACCTTCGGCGAGCGAAACATCCCATTAGCACAGTCGCTAGGCACCTTTCGTGGGGAAAAATAGCCTGCTGGGGCACCTTTGATGGGTAGAACAACCCACCAACGGGGTTACTAGGTACCTTCTGTGGGAAAAACAACCTGTTGGGCAGCTTAGGAGGGCAAAATAGAACGTTGGTGCACCTTCGGTGGAAAAACAGCCCAATGGGCAACTTCGGTGGGAAAAGGAGCACGTTAGTTCACCTTCGATGGGCAAAATAGCCCTTTGGCATGGTCGTTAGGCACCTTGGGTGGGAAAAGAGCCCGTTAGGTACCTTTGGTGGCCAAAACTTCACGTCGGCACATCTTTGGTGGGTAAAATAACCATTTGGCATGGTCACTAGGCACCTTTAGAGGGCAAAACAACCCATTGGTGCACCTTCGGCAGGGAATACAACTCATTAAGAAGGTTGCTAGGCACTTTCTCTGGGAAAAAGAGTCTGTTGGGCATCTTCAGTGGGAAAAGAGCATGTTGGTGCACCTTCCATGACAAAACAGCATGTTGCCACCTTTGTTAGGAAAAACAACTCGATGGGCACCTTCGGTAGGCAAAACAACCAGTTGGCTCGACCGCTAGGCACCTTCGATGGGAAAAATAGAATGTTGGTGCAGATTAGGTGGGCCAAACGGCACATCGGCATGGTCGCTAGGTACCTTTGATGGGAAAAATAGCTCATTGGGCTCTTTATGTGGGCAAAATAATGCATTGGTTCACCTTCAATGGGCAAAACAACCGGTCACTAGGCACCTTCGAATGGAAAAACAACATGTTGGTACATCTTCGGTGGGCAAAACAACATGTCGACACGGTCGCTAGGCACCTCTGGTGGGAAAAACAACCCCTTAGTTCACCTTCAGCGGGCAAAACAACCCATTTGCATCATTGTTAGACACCTTCGGTGGGAACAACAGCTCATTGGTGCACCTTCCATAGGCAAAACAACCCATCCATAAGGTTGCTAGGCATCTTCGGCAGGAAAAAAGCACGTTGGTGCACCTTCGGTGGGCTAAACAATTCATTGGCATGGTTGCTAGGCACCTTCGGTGGGAAAATAGCCATTTGGGCACCTTCGGTGGGCAAAACAACAAATTAGTGTACATTTGGTGGGAAAAACAACATTTTGGCACAGTCGCTAGACATCTTTGATATGAAAAATAGCCCATTTGTTCACCTTCTATGGGCAAAACAACCTGTTGGTACAATTGCTAAACACCTTTGATAGGAAAATTAGCAGGTTGGGGCACCTTCGGTGAAAAAAAAACCCATCCATTGGGTCACTAGACACCTTCGGGGGAAAAAATAGCACGTCAACATGGTCGCTAGGCACTTGCTGTGGGATAAACAACTCGTTGGGCACCTTCTGTAGGAAAAATAGCACTTTGGTGCACATTTGGTGGGAAAAACAACCATTTGACATAGTCGATAGGCACCTTCGGTGGGAAAAATAACACGTTGGTGCACTTTCGGTGGGTAAAACAACATATTGGTGTACATTCGGTGGGAAAATAGCCCTTTGGTATGGTCGCTAGCCATCTTCGATATGAAAAACTACCCGTTGGTCCACCTTCTATGGGCAAAACAGCCTGTTCGCATGGCCGCTAGACAACTTCGATGGGAAAAATAGTAGGTTGGTGCACTTTCGGTGGGAAAACAACATGTCGGCATGGTCGCTAGGCACTTGCTGAAAATTAGCTCGTTGGGCACCTTCTATAGGCAAAATAGCACGTTGGTCCACATTTGGTAGGAAAAACAACTTCGAAAAAATCGATAGGAACCTTAGGTGGGAAAAAGAACACGTTGGTGCACTTGTGGCGGGTAAAACAACTCGTTGGGCACCTTGGGTGGGCAAAATAGCATATTGGTGCAACTTCTGTGGGTAAAACAAGCCTTTGGCTTGGTCACTAGCCACCTTTAGTGGGAAAAGCAGCATGTTGGTGCACCTTCAGTAGGCAAAACAGTCTGTCAGGACAGCCGCTAGGCACCTTTGATAGGAAAAGCACCCCATCGGTGCACCTTTAATAGGAAAAATAGCATGTTGGTGCACCGTTGGTGGGAAAAATAGCCCGTTGTCATAGTCGCTACGCCCCTTCGGTAGGAAAAATAGCCTGTTGGGCACATTTGGCGGGTAGAATAGCCCGTCAATGGGGTCGCTACTCACCTTCGGCGAGAAAAACAGCTCGTTGGGCACCTTCGGTCCGCAAAACAGCACTTTGATGCACCTTCAGTGGAAAAACAACCCGATGGGCAACTTCGAAGGGCAAATAGCACGTTGGTGCACCTTCGGTGGGAAAGCAACCCGATGACCACCTTCGGTGAGAAAAGGGGCACCTTTGGCGAAAAAACAGCCTATTAGGTACCTTTCGCATGGTTTTTAGGCATCTTCAGTGTTAAAAAAGCCTATTAAGCACCTTCGGTGGCCAAAACAGCACGTCGGTACACCTTTGGTGGGAAAAACAACCATTTGGCACAGTCACTGCGTACCTTTGGAGGGCAAAACAACCCGTTGGTGCAACTTTGGTGGGAGAAATAGCTCGTTGGGCACCTTCTTTAGGAAAAAGAGTCCATGGGGCATCTTCAGTGGGAAAAAGAGCATGTTGGTGCTCGTTCGATGGTAAAACAGCAAGTTGCCAACTTTGGCGGGTAAAACAACCCGTTGGGCACCTTTGGTGGGCAAAACAGTGTGCAAAATAGTCCGTTAGCATGACCACTAGGCACCTTCGATAGGAAAAACACAATGTTGGTACACCCTCGATGGGCAAAACGGTCTGTCAGCATAGTTGGCACGGACGCTAGGCACTTGTGAGAAAAACAACCCTTTAGTGGGAAGAGTAGCACATCGGCATAGTCACTGGGCAACTATGGTGGGAAAAATAACTCGTTAGGCACCTTCTATGGGCAAAATAGCACGTTGGTGGACATTTGGTGGGAAAAACAACCCTTTGAAAAAGTCGATAGGCACCTTTGGTGGGAAACAGAACACATTGGTGTGCCTTCGGTGGGCAAAACAACTCGTTCGACACCTTCGTTGGGCAAAACAGTAGATTGGTGCAACTTCTGTAGGTAAAACAACCCTTTGGCATGGTCGGTAGCCACTTTCAAAGGGAAAAATAACACGTTGATGCACCTTTAGTGGGCAAAACAGCCCATCGACACAGTCACTAGGCCCCTTCCGTGGGAAAAACACCCCATTGGTGCACCTTTAGTGGCAAAAATAGCACGTTGGTGCACCTTCGGTGAGCAAAACATCCCATTGGCACAGTCGCTGGCACCTTTGGTTGGAAAAAACAGCCTATTGTGCACCTTTGGTGGGCAGAACAACCTATCAACAAGTTCGCTAGGTACCTTCAGTGGAAAAAATAGCCCGTTGGGCACCTTCAGAGGGCAAAACAGCATGTTGGTGCACCTTCAGTGATAAAAGGAGCACGTTAGTTAACCTTCGGTGGGAAAAATAGCCCTTTGGCAGGGTCATCTTCGGTGGGAAAAAGGCCTGTTAGGCACCTTCAGTGGCTAAAACGGCACGTCGGCACACCTTTGGTGGGTAAAATAACCCTTTGGCATGGTCACTAGGCACCTTTAGAGGGCAAAACAACTCGTTGGTGCACCTTCAATGGGAAATATAGGTCATTGGCAAGGTCGCTAGGCACTTTTTATGGGAAAAGGAGTCCGTTGGGCATCTTCACTGGGAAAAAGAGCATGTTGGTGCACCTTTGATGACAAAACAACCCGTTGCCACCTTTGGTAGGCAAAACAACCCATTGGGAACCTTTGGTAGGCAAAAATGCCAGTTGGCACGACCACTAGGCACCTTCGATGGGAAAAATAGAACGTTGGTGCAGCTTGGGTGGGCAAAACAGCCCATCGGCACAGTCGCTAGGTATCTTCGGTGGGAAAAACAGCTCGTTGGGCTCCTTTAGTGGGCAAAATAGTGCTTTGGTTCACCTTCAATGGGCAAAACAGCCCTTCCGCACGGTCGTTAGGTGCCTTTGGCTGGAAAAACATGTTGGTGCACCTTCGGTGGGCAAAACAGCACGTCGACACGATCGCTAGGCACCTTTGGTGGGAAAAACAACCCCTTAGTTCACCATCAGTGGGCAAAACAACCCATCTGCACCATCGTTAGACACCATTGGTGGGAACAATAGCTCGTTTGTGCACCTTCTTTGTGCCAAACAGTTCATCGGTAGGATCGATAGGCACCTTCGGTGGGAAAAATGGCACGTTGGTGCACCTTCGGTGGGCAAAACAACCCATGCATCAGGTTGCTAGGCACCTTTGGTGGGAAAAAAGCCCGTTGGTGCTCCTTCAGTGGGCTAAATAGTTCGTTGGCATGGTTACTAGGCACCTTCAGTAGGGAAACAGTCATTTGGGCACCTTCGGTGGGCAAAACAGCACATTGGCATGCATTCGGTGGGAAAGACAACCTTTTGGCATAGTCATTAGGCGTCTTTGATATGAAAAATAGCTTGTTTGTTTACCTTCTATGGGTAAAACAGCCTATTGGCACGGTCACTAGACACCTTCGACGGGAAAATTAGTAGGTTGGGGCACTGTCAGTGGAAAAAACAACCCATTGGTCTAGTCACTAGATACCTTCAGTGGGGAAAACAACACGTCAACATGGTCGCTAGGCTCCTATGGTGGGAAAAGCAGCTCGTTGGGAACCTTCTATAGACAAAACAACAATTTGGAGCACATTTGGTCAGGAAAACAACCATTCGACATTATCGATAGGCACCCTTGGTGGGAAAAATAAAATGTTGGTGCACTTTCGGTGGGTAAAACAACACATTGCCGTACATTCAGTTGGAAAAATAGCCCTTTGATACGTTCACTAGCCATCTTCGATATGAAAAACAACCCGTTGGTTCACCTTTTATAGGCAAAATAGCCTGTTCGCATGATTGCTAGAAACTTTGGTGGGAAAAATAGCAGGTTGGTGCACTTTCGGTGGGAAAAACAGTATGTTAGCACGGTCGCTAAGCACCTGTGGTGGGAAAAATAGCTCATTGGGCACCTTTTGTAGGCAAAATAGCACGTTGATGCGCATTTGGTGGGAAAAACAATCGACAAGGTCGATAGGCACCTTGGGTGGGAAAAAAACACGTTGGTTCACCTGTGGCAGGCAAAACAACTTGTTGGGCACCTTCGGTGGGCAAAATAGTAGAATGGTGCAACTTTTATGGGTAAAACAGCCCTTTGGCACAGTCATTAGCCACCTTTAGTGGGAAAAACAACATGTTGGTGCACCTTTAGTGGGAAAAACAACTCATTCGGTTGGAAAAACACCCCGTTCCTGCACCTTTAGTGGGAAAAACAACACATTGGTGCACCTTTGGTGGGCAAAACAGCCTGTTGTCACAATCGCTAGGCACCTTCGGTGGGAAAAATAGCCCATTGGACACCTTTGGTGGGTAGAATAGCCCATCAATGGGGTCGCTACGGACCTTTGGTGGGTAAAACAGTACATTGGTGCACCTTCAGTGGAAAAACAGTCCGATAGGCAACTTCGGAGGGCAAAACAACATGTTGGTGCACCATCGGTGGGAAAATAGCTCGATGAGCACCTTCGGTGAAATAAAACCTGTTAGGCACCTTTTGCATGGTCATTAGGCATCTTCGGTGGTAAAAAAGCCCGTTAGGCACCTTCAGTGTCCAAAACAGCATGTCGGTACATCTTCAGTGGGCAAAACAGCCCTTCAATGGGCATCTTTAGTGGGAAAAGAGCATGTTGGTGCACCTTCGATGGAAAAACAACAAGTTGCCACCTTTGGAGGGTAAAACAACCCGTTGGGCACCTTTGTTAGGAAAAATAACCCGTTGGGCACTTTTGGTGGACAAAACAATCAATTAGAATGATCGCTAGGCACCTTCGATGGGAAAAACGCAATGTTGTTATGTCTTCGGTAGGCAAAACGGCCCGCCGGCACAGTCGACACAGTCGCTAGGCACTTGTGGGAAAAACAACCCTTTGATGGGAAAATTGCTCATCGGCACAGTGGCTGGGCAACTATGGTGGGAAAAATAGCTTGTTAGGCAACTTCTGTAGGAAAAATAGCACGTTGGTGCACATTTGTTGGGAAAAACAATCCTTCAACACAGTCGATGTGCACTGGTAGGAAAAATAACATGTTGGTGCTTGGTGCACCTTCGGTGGGCAAAATAGCCTATTGGGCACCTTCGGTGGGTGAAACAGCCTTTTAGCACGGTTGCTAGGCACCTTCAGTAGGAAAAACAACACATTGGTGCACCTTCGGTAGGCAAAACAGCCCGTCAACACAGTAGCTAAGCACTTTTGGTGGGAAAATCACCCCATTGGTGCACCTTCGGCAGGGAAAAATAGCAAGTTCGTGCACCTTCGGTGGAAAGTCACCCCATTGGTGCACCTTCGGTGGGAAAAATAGCCCATTAGGCAACTTCGGAGGGCAAAACAGCATGTTGGTGCACCTTCGGTGGGAAAACTACCCGATCATCTCCTTCGTTAGGGAAAGGAGCACCTTCGGTGGAAAAACAGCCCATTAGGCACCTTTCGCCTAGTTGTTAGGCATCTTCGGTGGGAAAAAGCCCGTTAGGCACCTTTGGTGGCCAAAATAGCTTGTCAGTACACCTTTGGTGGGGAAAATAGCCCTTTAGCACGGTCACTGGACAACTGTGGAGGGCAAAACAGCCCGTTGGTGCACCTTCGGTGGGTAAAACAGCTCGTTGGGCACCTTCTGTGGGAAAAAGAGTGCATTGGGCATCTTCAATTGGAAAAAGAGCATGTTGGTGCACGTTTGATGGCAAAATAGCATGTTGCCACCTTTGGTGGGTAAAAGAACCTGTTGGGCACCTTTGGTGACCAAAACAACCCATTGGGCAACTTTTGGTGGGAAAAACAACATGTTTGCGCACCTTCGATGGCAAAACAGCCCGTTGCTGGCTTTGTTGGGAAAAACAGCTCGTTGGGCACCTTTGATAGGCAAAACAGCCCGTTGGCACCTTAGATGGGAAAAACAGCAAGTTGGTGCTCCTTTGGTGAGTAAAACAACTCGTTGGCATGGTCGCTAGGTACCTTCGGTGGGAAAAATAGCCCGTTGGGATCAATCGGTCGGCAAAATAGTACATTGGTTCACCTTCGGTGGCAAAACTACCCTTTGACATGGTTGCTAGGAACCTTCGGTGAGAAAAACAACATGTTGGTGCACCTTCTTTAGGCAACACAGCTCGTTGGCACAGTCTCTAAGCACCTTTAATTGGAAAAACTGCCCGTTGGTGGACCTTGTTAGGAAAAACAGCCCGTTGGGCACCTACAGTGGGCAAAACAGGACATTGGTGCACCTTTGGTGTGCAAAACAACCTTTCAATCTAGTTGCTAAGCACCTTCGGTGGGAAAAACAACATGTTAGTGCACGTTCGGTTGGCAAAACAGCCTGTCGACATGGTCACTAGGCACCTTTGTTGGGAAAAATAGCCTGTTGGGCATTTTCGGTGGACTAAATAACACCTTGGTGCACCTTCGATGGGTAAAACAGTCTGTTGGGCACCTTCGGTGAGAAAATAATATGTTGGGCACCTTTGGTGGGTAAAATAACACGTTGGTGCACCTTCAGTGGGTAAAACATCCCTTCAGAATGGTTGTTAGGTACCCTTAATAGGAAAAATAGCATGTCAGGCACCTTTGGTGGGCAAAACAACACGTTGGAGAACCTTTGGTGAGCATAACAATCCTTCAGCAGGGTCACTAGGCATCTTCGATAGGAAAAACAGCCCACTGGGCACCTTCGGTGGGCAAAATAGCACGTTGGTGCACCTTCGGTGGGCAAAATAGCACGTTGGTGCACCTTCGGTAGGCAAAACAATTGCTAGGTACCTTTTATGGGCAAAACAATCGGTCGGTGCACCTTTGGTGGGAAAAATAGCCCGTTGGCAAAGTCGTTAGGCACCTTCGATGGGAAAAAAGCCTGTTGGTATGGTCGCTATGCACATTCGGTGGGGAAATCAACCCCTTGGTTCACTTTCGACTAGCAAAACAACCCGACTACGTCGTTGTTAGACACCTTCGGTAGGAAAAACAGCACCATGGCGCACCTTGTGTGGGCCAAACAACCCACCAGCATGGTTGTTAGGCACCTTTGGTGGGAAAAACAACACGTTGGTGCACCTTCAATGGGAAAAATAGCCTATCCATATGGTCGCTAGGCACCTTCGGTGGGAAAAATAGCCCACTGGTGCACCTTCGGTGGGCAAAATAGCCCGTTGGCATGGTCACTAGGTACCTTCGGTGTGAAAAAATAGCCTGTTAGGCATCTTCAGTAGGCAAAATAGCATGTTGGTGAAACTTCAGTATGCAAAACAGTCCTTCGGCAGCGTCACTAGGCACCTTCGATGGGAGAAACAGTCCATTAGGCACCTTTTGTGGGCAAAATAGCACATTGGTGTACCTTCGGTGGGCAAAGAAGCCCTTTGGCATGGTCGCTAGGCACCTTCTGTGGGCAAAACAACTCATCAGTGCACCTTTGGTGCGTAAAACAGCCTATTGGCATAGTTTCTAGACACCTTCGACGGGAAAAATAGCCAAATGGGTACCTTTGGTGGGCAAATTAGTCCATCGAAGGGGTCGCTACACACCTTCAGTGGGAAAAACAGCTCGTTGGGCACCATCGGTGTGCAAAATAGCAGGTTGATGCACCTTCGTTGGGAAAAACAACCAGATGGGCACCTTCAGTGGGCGAAACAGCACGTTGGTTCACCTTTGGTGGGTAAAACAACTCATTGGCACAGTCGTTAGGCATCTTCAATGGAGAAAAGCTCCTTACCCACCTTCGGTGGGCAAAACAACACGATGGCACACCTTCTGTCAGCCAAACAGCCCTTTGCCAACATCAAATGAGTCTACAGGGTCGCACACAGAGAGTGATGTGATCTGGGCTTATTCTCTTGAGCCTAATTTATTAGGTACTAAATAAATATATGTGGATATATTGATTGGGATTGATTGAATTAAGTTGTCAGGCTTTTATTATATGAGATATAATATAGGTCGAAACTTATTGGGCTTTCGTAATCCTAATGGGTTTAGGATTATGATATTATTATTCCTAATAGGATTAGGGATTAGGGTTTCTCTATAAACAGAGAACTTATGTCTTGTTCAAGATGAGACGAAAAAAACCCTAGCCACCTAGACCTAGCCGTTCGTTCTTCAACCGAGAGAAAAATCGTGTGATGTTCTAAAGTGTTTTAAAACATGCTAGCACACATTAGCTACTGCCTAGATTGTTCATCATCATGTGGATACCGGTAAAGGACGTTTGCGTGTTGCAGAATCTAAAAATCTGAAAACAAATACCAATCCGCAACAAGTGGTAATTTCGTACATGTTATGAAATTTCAATTATACTTCTTGTAGTGTAGTATGGTCCATTCTGCTGCGTAATATGAATACTCGAGCTATAGGCGATCCAATAAAAACAACCCATTGGGCACCTTTGGTGGGAAAAATAGCCTATTGACATGACTGCTAGGCACATTCGATGGGAAAAGTAGCACGTTGGTGCACCCTCGGTTGGCAAAACAGCCTATCGGCATAGTAGCTAGGTACCTTTGGCAGGGAAACAGCCTGTTGGACTCCTTCGGTGGGAAAAACTGTGACTTGTTTCACTTTTGATGGGCAAAACAACCTTTTGGCAAAATCGCTAGGCACTTTCAGTGGAAAAAACAGCTTGATGGTACACCTTCAGTGGGCAAAACAACCCGTCAGCATGGTCGGTATACACCTTCGGTGGGAAAACAACCCCTTGATTCACCTTCAGTGGGCAAAATAGCCCATCAGTACCATTGCTAAACACCTTTGGTGCTGAAAATAGCATGTTGGTGCCCCTTCTGTAGGCCAAACAGCCTATCGGTAGGGTTGTTAGCCATCTTTCGTGGGCAAAACAGCACGTTAGCTCACCTTTCGTGGACAAAACCGTACGTTGGCTCACCTTTCGTGGACAAAACAACCCATCCGTATGGACGCTAGGCACCTTCGGTGGGAAAAAAGTCTATTAGTGCACCTTCAGTGGGCTAAACAGTTCATTGGCATAGTTCGTAGGCACCTTTGGTGCAAAAACAGCTCGTTGGGCACCTTCGATGGGCAAAACAGCACATTGGCGTACATTTCGTGGGAAAAATAGCCTATTGACATGGTTGCTAGGCATCTTTTGTAGGAAAAACAGCCCGTTGGTTCACCTTCTATGGGCAAAACAGCCACCGGGACAATCGCTAGACACCTTCGGTAGGAAAAACAATAGGTTGGTGCAACTTCGGTGGGAAAATCAGCCCGTCAGTATGGTCGCTAGGCATCTTCAATGGGATAAACAACACGTTAGCATGGTTACTAGGCACCTGTGGTGGGAAAAATAGCATGTTGGGCACCTTCGGTAGGAAAAGTAGCATGATGGTCCACATTTGGTGGGAAAACAACCCTTAGACATGGTCGATAGGCACCTTCGATAGGAAAAACAAAACGTTGGTGCACCTTTGGTGGGCAAAATGGGTCGACACAGTAGCTAGGTACCTTTGGTGGGAAAAATAGCCTGTTGGGCACTTTCAGTAGGAAAAACAACACGTTGGTGCGCCTTCAGTGGGAAAATAACCCTTTGACAGGGTCACTTGGCACCTTCGACAGGAAAAACAGCCCGTTGGGCACCTTCGGTGGGCAAAACAGCACGTTGTTGCACCTCTGGTGGGCAAAACAACCCTTCGGCATAGTCGCTAGGCACCTTCGGTGGGAAAAACAATAGGTTGGTACACCTTCGGTGGGAAAGCAGCCTGGTCGTAGGATCGCTAGGCAACTTCGGTGGGAAAAATAGCAGATTAGAATGATCGCTACGCACCTATGGTGGAAAAAATAGCTCATTGGGCACCTTTGGTAGGAAAAATATCACGCTGGTGCACATTTGGTGGGAAAACAGCCCCACAACAATGTCGATAGGCACCTTCGGTGGGGAAAACAAAACATTGGTGCACATTTGGTGGGTAAAACAGCTCGTTGGCACAGTTGTTGAGCACCTTAGGTGCGAAAAACAGTCCATTGGGCACTTTTGGTGGGAAAAATAACACATTGGTGCACCTTCAGTCAGAAAAATAGCCCATTCATGGGGTCGCCATGTATCTTCGGTGGGAAAAACAGCTTGTTGGGCACTTTTGGCGGGAATAACAGCATGTTGGTGCACCTTCGGTGGGAAAAATAGCCCCGTAGACACGGTCGCTAGGCAATTATGGTTGAAAAAAATAGCTCATTGGGCACCTTCGGTAGGCAAAATAGCATGCTGGTTCACATTTGGTGGGAAAAACAGCCTGTTAGGCTCCTTCGGTGGGCAAAACAGTAAGTTGTTTGACCTTCAGTGGCCAAAACAACCTATTGGCATGGCCGCTACGTACCTTCAGTAGGAGAAACAACATGTTGGTGCACCTTCGGTAGGCAAAACAACCTATCGGCACGATTGCTAGGCACCTTTGGTAGGAAAAACAACCTCTTGGTTCACCTTCGGTGGGTAAAACAGCCCGTTGGCCCGATCGCTAGGCACCTTTGAAGGGAAAAACATCACGTTGGTGCACCTTCAGTGGGAAAAATGGCCCGTCGGCACATACACTAGGTACCTTAGGTGGGCAAAGAAACCTATTGGTTCACCTTCGGTGGGCAAAACAACCAATCAGCATAGTCATTAGGCATCTTCGATGGCAAAAATAGCCCATTGGTTCACCTTCGGTGGGTAAAACTGCCCGTTAGCATAGTCGTTAGACACCTTCAACGGGAAGAACAACACGTTGGTGCACCTTTTGGTGGGAAAACAGCCTTTCGGTAGGGTCGCTAGGCATCTTCGGTGGGAAAAATAGCTCGTTGGGCCCCTTTGGTTGGCCAACAGCACGTTGGTGCACATTTGGTAGGAAAACAGCCTTTCGACATGATCCCTAGGCACCTTTGGTGGAAAAAACAATACGTTGGTGCACCTTCGGTGGAAAAAGCAACATGTTGGTTCACCCATCGGCACTGTTGTTAGACACCTTCGGTGTAAAAAATAGCAGGTTCGTGCACCTTCGATGGGAAAAACAACCAGTTGGTATGGTCTCTATACATGTTAGGTGGGAAAAACAGCACGTCGGCACAGTTGCTAGACACTTGTGGTGGGAAAAATAGCTTGTTGGGTAACTTCTGTGGGCAAAACAACACATTGGTTTGCATTCGGTAGGAAAAATAGCCCTTTGACACTGTCGCTAGACACCTTCGGTGGGAAAAAGAACAAATTGGTGCACCTTTGGTAGGAAAAATAACCTGATGGGCACCTTCATTGGGCAAAACAACACGTTGGTTCACCTTCAGTGGGCAAAACAACACGTTGGTTCACCTTCGGTGGCAAAATAGCCCTTTGGCATGCTTGCTAGGCATTTTTAGTGGGAAAATTAACCCGTTGGGCACCTTTGGTAGGCAAAACAGCACCTCCACATACCTTCGGTGGGCAAAAAAGCCCTTTGGCACAGTCGCTAGGCACCTTCGGCGGGAAAAACAGCCTGTTGGGCACCTTCAGTGGGCAAAGCAGCTTGTTGGCACAATCGTTGGATTTCTTCTATGGGAAAAATAGCCCGTTGGCCTCCTTCGATGGGCAAAACAGTACATTGATTCACCGTCAGTACGTAGAACAACCTTTCGGCACAATCGCTAGGTACTTTTGGTGGGAAAAACACATTGTTGATGCACCTTCGGTGGGATAAACAGTTCGTTGTTTCACCTTTGGTGGGCAAAATAGCCCGTCGACCTGGTTGCTAGATACCTTCGGTGGGAAAACAACCTTTTGGTCTGCTTTGGTGGGAAAAACAGTAGGTTGGTTAACCATCGGTGAGCAAAATAACCTTTCAGCATGATTGCTAGGCACCTTTGGTATGAGAAATAGTACGTTGATGCACCTTCAGTTAGCAAAATAGCCCGTTGGAATGGTTGCTAGGCACCTTTGGTGGGAAAAACAACCCATTGGCCCTGTTGTTAGGAATCTTCAGTGGGAAAACAGTCCCTTGGGCACCTACAGTGGGCAACACAAGACGGTTGTGCACCTTTGATGGGCAAAATAGCCCTTTCGTCCAGTCACTAAGCACCATCAGTGGGAAAAACAACATGTTGGTGCACGTTTGGTACGCAAAATAGCCCGTCAGCACAGTCTCTAAGCACCTTTTATGGGAAAAACAACCCGTTTGTGCACCTTCAGTGGAAAAAATAACCTATTGGAAGGGTCATTAGGCACCTTCTATGGGCAAAACAACCCGTTGGGGTACCTTTGGTAGGCAAAACAGCCAGGTGGCATAATCATTAGGCACCATAGTGGGGAAAAAAGCCAGTTGTGTACCTTCAGTGACAAAACCAGCCCTTTGGGCACCTTTAGTGGGCAAAACAACACGTAGGTGGACCTTCGATGGCCAAAATAGCTCTTCGGTATGGTTGCTAGGAACCATCGGCGAGAAAAATAGCCTATTTGGCACCTTCGGTGGTGAAACACACGTTAGTGCACCTTTGGTGGCCAAAACAACCCTTCGACATGGTCCCTAGGCATCTTCTGTGGGAAAAACAACACATTGGTGCACCTTCGGTGGGCAAAACAGCCCGTTGGCATGGTTACTAGGCTCCTTTAATGGAAAAACAACATATTGGTGCACCTTCGTGGGGCAAAACAGCCCGTTGACATAGTTGCTAGGCACCTTCGATAGGAAAAGTAGCCCACTGGTGCACCTTCTATTGGCAAAACAACCTATTGGAACGATCACTAGGCAACTTCAATGGGAAAAAAAAGCCCGTTGGGCACCTTCGGTAGGAAAAACAACATGTTGGTACACCTTCAGTGGGAAAAATAGTCCTTTAGCACAATTGCTAAGCAACTTCAGTAGGCAAAACAACCTGTCGGTGCACCTTCCATGGGCAAAACAGCTCATCGACAGGGTTGCTAGGCACCTTCAGTGAAAAAGATAGCTCGGTGGGAAAAACCACCCTTCAACATGTTCCATAGGCAACTTTGGTGGGTAAAACAACATGTTGGTTCACCTTCAGTGGGAAAAACAGTAAGTTGGTTCACCTTTAGTGTGCAAAATAGCCCGTTGGCACTGTAGCTAGACACCTTCGGTAGAAAGAATAACAATTGGTGCACCTTCGGCTGGAAAAAATAGCCCGTTGGTAGGGTCTTTGGGCACCTTTGGTGGGAAAAATAGTGCAACGGCACTGTCTCTAGGCACCTGAGGTGGGTAAAACAACTCCTTCGGCACCTTCAGTGGGCAAAACAACACTTTGGTGAGCATTCGATGGGAAAAACAACACATTGGTGCACCTTTGGTAGGAAAACAGTCCGAAGGGCACCTTCGGGGGGCAAAACATCATGTTGGTTCACCTTCGGTGGGAAAAATAGTACTTTGGAACGGTCACTAGCCATCTTCAGTGGGAAAAATAGCCTATTGGGCACCATCAGTGGGCAATACAACACCTTAGCACACCTTCGATGTGGATAAAAGGCCTTTGACACAGTTGCTAGGCACCTTTGGTGGGAAAAAGAACTCATCGGTGCCCCTTCAGTGGGGAAAACATCCGTTGGCACGGTCGCTAGGTACCTTCTGTGGGAAAAACAGCCTATCTACATGATCGCTAGACATGTTCAGTGGGAAAAACAACCTTTTAGGTTCGTTCTAGGGAAAATCGTAAGTTGGTTAACCTTTAGTGGGAAAAACAACCCTTCGGCACAATCGCTAGGTACCTTCGGTGTGAAAAACAGCACGTTGGTGCACCTTCGGTTGGCAAAACAACCCGTTGACATGATCGTTAGGCACCATTGGTGGGAAAAACCCATTGGCCCGATCGCTAGGTATCTTTAGTGGGAAAGCAGCCCGTTGAGCACCTACAGTTTACAAACAACACATTTTTGCATCCTTGATGGGCGAAACAGGCCTTCAGCCTAGTTGCTAAGCACTATCGGTGGGAAAAATAGCATATTGGTGCACATTTGGTCGGCAAAATAAACCATTAAAAGGGTCGCTAGGCACCTTCTGTTGGCAAAACAACCAGTCGGTGTACAAAATAGCATGTTGGGACAATCACTAGGCACCTTCAGTGGGAAAAGAAGCTTGTTGGGCACCTTCGGTGGGAAAGACAGCCCTTGGGGCACCTTTGGTGGGGGAAACAACACGTTGGTGTGCCTTTAGTGAGCAAAATAGCCCTTTTATACAGTCGCTAGGTACCATCGGGGGGATAAATAGCCTGTTTGGCACCTTCGGTGGGCAAAATAGGTTGTTGGCATGATTGCTAGGCACTTTCGGTGGGAAAAGCAACCCGCTGGTGTACCTTCTGTTGGCAAAACAGCCTATAGGCACGGTCACTAGGCACCTTCTGTGGGAAAAAAGCCCGTTGGGTACCTTCGGTGGGAAAAGCATCATGTTGGTTCATCGCCAGTAGGCAAAACAACTATTTGGCATAGTTTCTAGGCACCTTTGGTAGGCAAAACAATCCGTTGATGCATCTTCTATGGGCAAAACATCCTGTCAATGGGGCTGCTAGGCACCTTTAGTGGACAAATAAGCCAATTTGGCACCTTCGGTGGGCAAAACAGCACGTTCGTGCACCTTTGGTGGGTAAAACAACCCTTTGGCACAGTCGCTAGGCACCTTCGGTTGGAAAATTAGCACATTGGTGCACCTGCAGTGGGCAAAATAGCCTATCAGCACTATCGCTATGCACCTTTGATGGGAAAAAGAGCTTGTTGGTACACCTTCGGTGGGCAAAACAGCCCCTCAATGTGGTCGCTAGGCGCTTCTATGGGAAGAGGAGCTTGTTGGGCACCTTCGGTGGGCAAAACAGCAGGTTGGTGTACAATCGGTGGGCAAAATAGCCCTTCAGCACAATCGCTAGGCACCTTTTATGGGAAAAGGAGCACTGGGCTACCTTCGTCGGGAAAAATAGTATGTTGATGCACCTTCATTGGGCATAAAGAGCCCTTCAACTAGGTAGCTAGGCACCTTAGATAGGCAAAACACCTCATTGGTGCACCTTCGGTGGGAGAAACAGCCCATTCACAAGCAGGCTAGGCACCTTCGGAGCAAAAACAACCTGTTGGGCACCTTTGATGGGCAAAATAGCTTGTCAGTAGGGTCACCAGGCACCTTCGGTAGGCAAAATAGCACGTTGGTTCACCTTCGGTGAGCAAAACAGCCATTCGGCAAGGTAGTTAGGTATATGTGGTGGGAAAAACAACCTGTTGGGCACCTTTGATAGGCAAAACAACCTATCGAAAGGGTCAACAGACACCCTTGGTAGGAAAAATAGCACATCGGTGCACCTTTGGTGGAAAAATTAACACTTCGGTAAGGTCGCTAGGCATCTTCGATGGGAAAAACAAAACGTTGGCATGGCTACTAGGCAACTTCAGTGGGAAAAATAGCCCATTAGTGCAAGCCTTTGGTGGCTAAAATAGCCCGTTGACAAGGTCGTTAGGCACCTTTTACGGGCACAAAAACCAATCAATGCACCTTTGCTGGGCAAAACAGCCCATTGGCATAATTGCTAAGCACTTTTGATGGGAAAAATAGCCCGTTGGGCACCTTTGGTGGGCAAAACAACCCATCAGTAGGATCGTTAGGCATCTTCAGTGGGAAAAACAACCTATTGCGTACCTTCACTAGGAAAAACAGCCTATTGTGCACCTTCAGTGGGCAAAACAACACGTTGGTGTACCTTCAGTGGGCAAAATAACTGTTCGATAAGGTCACTAGGTACCTTTAGTGGGAATAATAGCTTGTTTGTCACCTTCGATGGGTAAAACACAAATTGGTGCACCATCAGTGGGAAAAATAGCCCTTCGGCACGGTTGCTAGGCATCTTCTGCAGGAAAAAGAGCCCTTGGCCACCTTCAATGGGAAAAATAGCGTGTTGGTGCACCTTCAGTGGGTAAAAAGAGCCTTTCAACTAGGTATCTAGGCACCTTCAATGGGAAAAATACCTCATTGGTTCACCTTTGGTGGGCAAAACAACCCTTTCGCAAGGTGGTTGGGAACCTTCGGACAAAAAATAGCTTGCTAGGAACCTTTGGTGAGCAAAATAGCCTGTTGGTAGGGTCGTCAGGCACCTTCGATAGGCAAAACAGCCATTCGGCAGGGTCGTTAGGTATCTTTGGTGGGAAAAACAACCCGTTGGGCACCTTCGGTGGGGAAAATAACCCATCAAAATGGTTGGTAGGTACCCTTGGTTGGAAAAATAGCACATTGGTGCACCTTTGGTGGGCAAAATAGCACTTCGATGGGGTCGCTAGGCATCTTCAGTGGGAAAAATAGAACATTGGCACGGCTGCTAAGCACCTTCAGTAGGAAAAACCACCCATTGGTGGACACCTTTAGTGGCCAAAATAACCCAATGACAGGGTCGTTAGGCACCTTTTGTAGGCACAAAAACCAGTCAATGCACCTTCGGTGGGAAAAACAACCCGTTGGCACAATTGCTAGGCACCTTTGATGGGAAAAATAGCCCGTTGGGCACCTTTGATGGACAAAATAACCCATCAGCAGGGTCGCTAGGCACCTTCGGTGGGAAAACAACCTATTAGGCACCTTCAGTGGGAAAAACAACACGTTGTTGTACCTTTAGTGGGCAAAATAATCCTTTGATAAGGTCGCTAGGTACCTTTAGCAGGAAAATAGCCCATTTGTCACCTTTGGTGGGTAAAACACACGTTGGTGCACCTTCAGTGGGAAAAACAACCCTTCAACACGTTCACTAGGAACCTTGGGTGGGAAAAAAGCCTGTTGGGCACCTTTGGTGGGAAAAATAACATGTTGCTGCACCGTCGATAAGCAAAACAACTATTTGGCACAGTTTCTAGGCACCTTTCGTAGGTAAAACAACCCGTCGGTGCACCTTCTGTGGGCAAAACAGCCTGTCAGTGGGGCTGCTAGGCACCTTTAGCAGGAAAATCAGCCTATTGGGCACCTTTGGTGGGCAAAATAACATGTTGGTGCACTTCGGTAAGCAAGAGAGCCCTTCAGCACAGTTGCTAGGCACCTTCGGTGGGTAAAACAATACATTGTTGCACCTTTAGTGGGCTAAACAGCTCTTTAGCATGGTCGCTAGGCACGTTTTATGCGAAAAGTAGCCCTTGGTCACTTTAGGTAGGAAAAACAACATGTTGCTGCACCTTCAGTGGGCAAAGAGAACCCTTCGACAAGGTCGCTAGGCACCTTTAATGGGCAAAACACCTCATTGCTGCACCTTCGGTAGGCAAAATAGCCCGTTCGTAAGCTCGCTAGGCACCTGTAGTGCCAAAAATAGCCTGTTGAGCACCTTTAGTGCGCGAAATAGCCCATCACTAGGGTCGCTAGGCACCTTTGGTGGGGAAAATGGCCTGTCGACATGGTCGCCAGGCAGCTTCAATGGGAAAACATATTGTGCACCTTTGGCAAGAAAAGTAGCCCTTTGATAGGGTTGTTAGGCACCTTTTGTAGGCATAAGAACCAGTCAATGCACCTTCGGTGGGAAAAACAGCCCGTTGGCATAATCGCTAGGCACCTTTGGTAGGCAAAATAGCCCGTTGGGCATCTTTGGTGGATAAAACAACCCATCAGCAGGGTCGCTAGGCACCTTCAGTGGGAAAAACAACCTGCTGGACACCTTCAGTGGACAAAACAACACGTTGGTGTACCTTCAGTTGGAAAAATAACCCTTCAATAAGGTCTCTAGGTACCTTTAGTGGGAAAATAGTCCGTTTGTCACCTTTGGTGGGTAAAACACACTTTGGTACACCTTCAGTGGGCAAAACAACCCTTCAACACGGTTACTATGCTCCTTCGGTAGGAAAAACAACACAATGGTGCACCATTGATGGGGAAAACAACCCATCGGCACGGTCGTTAGCCCCCTTTGGTGGAAAAATAGCACATTGGTGCACCTTCAGTGGGCCAAACAACCCATCAGCACATTCCCTAGACACCTTCGATGGGAAAAGTAGTACTTTGGTGCCCCTTTAGTGGGCAAAACAATCCATTGGCATAGCTACTAGGCACCTTCGATGCGAAAAACATTCTGTTAGTGTTCCTTCGGTGTGGAAAACAGCTCGTTGGCATGATCACTAGGTACCTTCTATGGAAAAATAGCCCGTTGCGCACCTTCGGGGGGAAAAGCAGCATGTTGTTGCACATTTGACGGGAAAAGCAACCCTTTGACACGATCTATAGGCACCTTTGGTAGGAAAAACAAAATGTTGGTGCACCTTCGGTGGGCAAAACAGCTTGTTGACACGATCACCAGACACCTTCGGTGGGAAAAACATCCCGTTTGGTGCGCTAAACTACCTTTTGGTTCACCTTTGGTAGGTAAAACAGCCCGTCAGCACGGTCACCAAACACCTTCGGTGGGAAAAGAAAACCCTATTCGTGCACCTTCGGTGGGATAAGTAGCCCGTTGGTTCCACTTCGGTGGGAAAAATAGCCTGTCGACACAGTCACTAGACACCTTTGGTGGCAAAAACAACACGTTTGTGAACCTTTGGTTAGAAAAGTAGTCCGTTGCTAGGAACCTTTGACGCAAAAAATAGCACGTCAGCACAGTCAGTAGGCACTTGTGGTGACACCTTTGGTGGGAAAAACAACACATTGGTGCACACTCAGTGGGAAAAATAGCATGTTGGTTCACCTTCAGTGGGCAAAACAGCCCATTGGCACTATCGCTAGGCACCTTCGATAGGAAAAATAGCAGTTGGTGCACCTTCGGTAGAGTCTCTAGGCACTTTCGGTGGGAAAAGTAGCACGTTAGCACTATTGTTAGGCAACTGTGGTGGGAAAATAGCTCGATGGGCACCTTTGGTGGGTAAAACAGCACTTTGGTGCACATTTGGTGGGAAAAACAGCCCTTTGACACGAACGCTAGTCACCTTCTGTGGAAAAACAACATATTGGGGCACATTTTGTAGGAAAACAACCCGATGGGCTCCCACGAGGGCTAAAAGATCACGTTGGTTCACCTTCGATGGGCAAAATAGCACTTTGGCACGATGGCTAGGCATCTTCAGTGGGAAAAATAGCCTGTTGGGCACCTTTGGTAGGCAAAACAGAACCTCACCACACCTTCGGTGGGCCAGAAAGCCCTTTGGTACGATTGCTAGGCACCTTCGATGGGAAAAATAACCCGTCGATACACCTTCGGTAGGGTTAAATAGCCTGATAGCATGATCGCTAGGCACCTTTTGTGGGAAAAGAAGGCCAATCGGCACCTTTGGTGGGAAAAGCAGTAGGTTGGTGCACCTTCGGTGGCAAAATAGCCCGATGACACCTTCGGTAGGTAAAATAGCTTGTTCGACACCTTCGGTGGGCAAAAAAGCCGTTGGCACGGCCACTGGCTACCTTCGGTGGGAAAAATAGCCGATTGGGCTCCTTTGGTGGGCAAAACAGTATGTTGGGTCACCTTCGGTGGGCGAAATAGCCCTTTGGCATAATCGCTACGCACCTTTGTGGGGAAAATACCCTGTTTGCACATTCGGTAGGATAAATAGCTCGTTGGTTCACCTTCGATGGGCAAAATAGCCCATCGGCATAGTCGCTAGACTCCTTCGATAGGAAAAACAGCCTATTGGGCTCCTTTGGTTAGCGAAATAGTACATTTATTAACTTTCGGTAGGCAAAACAACCCTTCGGAACGGTTGCTAGGCCCTTTAGGTGTGAAAGACAACAAGTTGGTGCACCTTAGGTAGGCAAAATAGCACGTTGGCACAATTGTTAGGCACCAACCCGTTGGTGGACCTTTGGTGTGCAAAATAGCCCGTTGGCCTAGTCGCTAGGCACTTTTGGTTGGAAAATAGCCCGTTGGGTACCTTCAGTGGACAACACAGCACATTTGTGCACCTTTAGTGAGTAAAACAACCCTTTAGCGCAGTCACTAAGCACCATGGGTGGAAAAACTAACATGTTGGTGCACGTTTGGTATGTAAAATGGCCCGTCAGCACGGTCGCTAGGCACCTTTAATGGGAAAATAGCACGTTGGTGCACCTTCGGTGGTCAAAATAGCCATTGGAAGGGTCGTTAGGCAACTTTTATGGGCAAAACAACCCGCTGGTGTACCTTCGGTGTGAAAAATAGCCCGTTGACACAGTCTCTAGGCAACTTCAATGAGAAACATAGCTCGTTAGGCAACTTCAATGGGAAAAACAACATTTTGGGCACCTTTGATGGGCAAAACAACACGTTGGTGTACCTTTGGTGGGTAAAACTGCCCTTTTCCATAGTTGTTAGGTACCTTCGGTGGGAAAAATAGCCCATTTGGCACCTTCAGTGGGAAAAACACACATTGGTGCACCTTCGGTGTGCAAAATAGTCCATCAGCACAGTGGCTAGGCTACTTCAGTGAAAAACAGCACATTGGTGCACCTTCGGAGGGCAAAACAACCCGTCGGCACGGTCGCTAGGCTCCTTCGGTGGAAAAACAATACGCTAGTTCACCTTTGGCGGGCAAAACAGCCTGTTGGAATGGTCACTAGGCACCTTTTGTGGGAAAAAAAGCCCTTTAGGAACCTTTGGTGGGAAAAAAGTTGGTGCACCTTTGGTGGGCAAAACAACCATTCGACACTATTACTCGGCACTTTTGCTGGGCAAAACAACCCGTTGGTGCACCTTTAGTGGGCAAAACAACCCGTTGGTGCACCCTTTAGTGGGCAAAACAACCCCTTGGGCACCTTCGGTAGGAAAAATAGCATGTTGGTGCACCTTTGGTAGCCAAAACAGCCATTTGACAAGGTTGCTAGGTACCTTTGGTGGGAAAAATAACACGTCAGCATTGTTGCCAGGCACCTGTGGTGGGAAAAATAGCTCGTTGGGCACCTTCGGTGGGCAAAATAGCACTTTGGTGTACATTTGGTGGGAAAAATAGCTCTTTTACGCTAATGCTAGGCATCTTCGGTGGGAAAAACAACACATTGGTCAACCTTTGGAAGGAAAAACAGCCCGATGGGCACCTTCGAGGTGTAAAACATCACATTGCCTCACCTTCAGTGGGCAAAATAGCACTTTGTTCCAGTGGCTAAGGATCTTTAGTGGGAAAAATAGCCTGACGGGCCCCTTTGGTGGGCAAAACAGAACCTCTGCGCACCTTCGGTGGGTGAAAAGGTCCTTTGGCACAGTCGCTAGGCACCTTCATTGGGAAAAACAACCCATCGGCGCTCCTTTGGTGTGGAAAACAGTCTGTTGAGCACCTTCGATGGGCAACATGACATGTTGGTGCACCTTTGGTGGGCAAAAAAGTCCTTTGGCATGGTCGCTAGGCACCTTCTATGGGAAAAAGAGCCCGTTCAACACCTTCGGTGGTGAAACAGCCTATTGGCATCTTTCGTGGGCAAAACAGCCTCCTGTGCACCTTTGGTGGGCAACATAGCACGTTCGTTCAGCCCTTTTGAGCTAGGAAAAATAGTATGTTGGTGCACGTTTGGTACGCAAAATAGTCCATCAGTAGGTCGGTAGGTACCTTCGGTGCGAAATCAACCTTTTGATGCACCTTTGGTAGGAAAAATAGTCCGTTGGAAGGATTGTTAGGCTTCTTCTATGGGCAAAACAAACCGTTGGTGTACCTTTGGTGGAAAAGATAGCCCATTGGCATAATCGCTAGGCACCTTTGGTGAGAAAAATAGCCCGTTGGGCACCTTCGGTGGGAAAAACAGCCCATCGACACCTTCGGTGGGCAAAACAACAAGTTGGTGCAACTTTAGTAGGTAAAACTGCCCTTCGATATAATCATTAGGTACCTTCGGTGGGAAAAATATCCCATTTGGCACCTTCGGTGGGCAAAACACATGTTGGCGCACCTTCGGTGGGCCAAAAAACCCTTTTACATGGTCGCTTGTCACATTCGGTCGAAAAAATAACACGTTGGTGCACCGTCGGTGGGCAAAACAACCATTCGACATGGTTGCTAGGCACCTTTGTTAGGCAAAGCAACCCGTTGGTGCACCTTTGGTGGGAAAAATAGCCCATTGGTGGGGCTGCTAGGCACCTTTGGTGGGAAAAATAACTCGTTGGGCACCTTTGGTAGGAAAAATAGCACGTTGGTGCACCTTTGGTAGCCAAAGCTGCCCTTTGACGAGGTCGCTAGGTACCTTTGGTTGGAAAAATAACGCATTAGCGCTATCACTAGGCACCTGTGGTGGGAAAAGTAGCTCGTTGGTGCACTTTCGGTGGGTAAAATTTCCCTTCGGTACAATTGTTAGGTATGGGAAAAACAACCCGTCGGTGCACCTTTGGTAGGGAAAATAGCCTGATAGCATGGTCGCTAGGCATCTTTTGTGGGAAAAGGAGGCCATTCGGCACCTTTGGTGGGAAAAGAAGTAGGTTGGTGCACCTTCGGTGGCAAAACAGCCCAATGACACCTTCGATGGGTAAAACAACTTGTCTAGTACCTTCGGTGGGCAAAAAAATCGTTGGCACGGCCACTGGGTACCTTCGGTGGCAAAAATAGCCAGTTGGGCTCCTTCGGTGGGCAAAACAGTACGTTGGGTCATCTTCGATGGGCGAAACAGCCCTTTGGCACAATTGCTACGTACTTTTGCGGGGAAAACACCTTGTTTGTGCACATTCGGGAGGATAAATAGCTCGTTGGTTCACCTTCGATGGGCAAAATAGCCCATCGGCACAGTCGCTAGACTCCTTCGATGGGAAAAACAGCCTGTTGGGCTCCTTTGGTTAGCAAAATAGTTCGTTTATTAACTTTCGATAGGCAAAACAGCCCTTCGGTACGGTTGCTAGGCGCTTTAGGTGTGAAAGACAACAAGGTGGTGCACCTTAGGTGGGCAAAACAGCACGTTGGCACAATTGTTAGGCACCAACCCGTTGGTGGATCTTCGGTGTGCAAAATAGCCCGTTGGCCTAGTCGCTAGGCACTTTTGGTAGGAAAATAGCCCATTGGGTACCTTCAGTGGGCAACACAGCACATTGGTGCACCTTTAGTGGGCAAAACAACCTCGGTGCAGTCACTAAGCACCATGGGTGGAAAAAATAGCATGTTGGTGCACGTTTGGTATGCAAAATAGCCCGTCAGCACGGTCGCGAGGCACCTTCAATGGGAAATTAGCCCGTTGGTGCACCTTTGGTGGTCAAAATAGCCATTGGAAGGGTCGTTAGGCACCTTTTATGGGCAAAACAACCTACTGGTGTACCTTCGGTGTGAAAAATAGCCCGTTGACTCAATCTCTGGGCTACTTCGATGAGAAACATAGCCCGTTAGGCAGCTTCAATGGGAAAAACAACATTTTGGGCACCTTTGATGGCCAAAACAACACGTTGGTGCACCTTCGGTGAGTAAAATTGCCCTTCGGTATAGTAGGTACCTTCGGTGGGAAAAATAGCCCATTTGGCACCTTTAGTGGGCAAAACACACGTTGGCGCAGCTTTGGCGGGCAAAACAACCCTTCGACATGGTCACAAGTCAACTTTGGTGTGAAAAACAACACATTGGTGCACCTTCGATGTGCAAAACAGTCCGTCAGCACGACGGCTAGGCTCCTTCGATGGAAAAACAACACATTGGTGCACCTTCAGGGTGCAAAACAGCCCGTCGGCACTGTCGCTAGGCTCCTTCAGTGGAAAAACAACACGCTAGTTCACCTCTGGCGGGCAAAACAACCTATTGGAATGGTCACTAGGCACCTTTTATTTGGAAAAAATCCCTTTAGGCATCTTTGGTGGGAAAAAAAGCATGTTGGTGCACCTTTGGTAGGAAAAATAACCATTCGACACTGTTGCTAGGCACCTTTGCTAGGCAAAACAACCCGTTGGTGCACCTTTAGTGGGCAAAACAACCCGTTGGTGCACCCTTTAGTGGGCAAAACAACCCGTTGGGCACCTTCGGTAGGAAAAATAGCATGTCGGCGCACATTTGGTAGCCAAACAGCCATTTGGCAAGGTTGCTAGGTACCTTTGGTGGGAAAAAAAACACGTCGGCATTGTTGCTAGGCACCTGTGGTGGGAAAAATAGCTCGTTGGGCACCTTCGGTGGGCAAAATAGCTCGTTGATGTACATTTGGTGGGAAAATAACTCTTTTACACGAAGGCTAGGCATCTTCGGTTGGAAAAACAACACATTGGTGCATCTTTGGTAGGAAAAACAGCCCGATGGGCACCTTCGGGGTGTAAAACATCACATTGGCTCACCTTCAGTGGGCAAAATAGCACTTTGGCACGGTGGCTAAGGATCTTTAGTGGGAAAAATAGCCCGACGGGCCCCTTCGGTGGGCAAAACAGAACCTCAGCACACCTTTAGTGGGTAAAAAGGTCCTTTGGCATAGTCGCTAGGCACCTTCGGTGGGAAAAACAACTCATCGATGCACCTTTGGTGGGGAAAACAACCCATTGGCACAGTCGCTAGGCACCTTCTATGGGAAAAAGAGCCCGTTCGACACCTTCCGTAGTGAAACAGCCTATTGGCATCTTTCGTGGGCAAAATAGCCTACTGTGCACCTGCAGTGGGCAACATAGCAAGTTCGTTCAGCCCTTTTGAGCTGGGAAAAATAGCATGTTCGCGCATGTTTGGTACGCAAAATAGTCCATCAGCAGGTCGGTAGGCACCTTTGGTGCGAAAAACAACCTTTTGGTGCACCTTTGGTAGGTAAAATAGTCCGTTCGAAGGGTTGTTAGGCTTCTTCTATGGGCAAAACAAACCGTTGATGTACCTTTGGTGGAAAAGATAGCCCATTGGCATAATCGCTAGGCACCTTTGGTGAGAAAAATAGCCTGTTGGGTACCTTCGGTGGGAAAAACAGCCCGTTGGGCACCTTCGGTGGGCAAAACAACACGTTGGTGCAACTTCAGTAGGTAAAACTGCCCTTCGGTATAATCGTTAGGTACCTTCAGTGGGAAAAATAGCCCATTTGGCACCTTCGGTGAGCCAAACAACCCTTTTACATGGTCACTAGTCACATTCGGTCGGAAAAACAACACGTTGGTGCACCTTCGGTGGGTAAAACAACCATTCGGCATGGTTGCTAGGCACCTTTGCTCAGCAAAACAACCCGTTGGTGCACCTTTGGTGGGCAAAATAGCCTATCGGCGGGGTTGCTAGGCACCTTTGGTGGGAAAAACAACTCGTTGGGCACCTTTGGTAGGAAAAATAGCACGTTGGTGAACCTTTGGTAGCCAAAACAGCCCTTTGACGAGGTCGCTAGGTACCTTTGGTAGGAAAAATAATGCATTAACACTATCACTAGGCACCTGTGGTGGGAAAAGTAGCTTGTTGGTGCACTTTCGGTGGGTAAAACTTCCCTTCGGTACAATTGTTAGGTACCTTTGGTGGGAAAAATAGCTTGTTTGGCACCTTCGATGGGCAAAACATATGTTGGCACACCTTCGGTGCTCAAAACAACCCTTCGACATGGTCGCTAGTCACCTTCGATGGGAAAAACAACATGTAGGTTCACCTTCGGTGGGCAAAACAGTCCGTCAGCATGGTCGCTAGGCTCCTTCAATGGAAAAACAACACGTTGGTGCATCTTCGGGGCGTAAAATAGCTCGTTGGCACGGTTGCTAGGCACCTTTAATGGGAAAAGCAGCCTGCTGGTGCACCTTCGGTGGGAAAAATAGCCTGTTGGAATGGTCACTAGGCACCTTTCATGGGAAAAAAGGCCTTTAGGCACCATTAGTGGGGAAAACAGCATGTTGGAGCACCTTTGGTGGGTAAAACAACCATTAACCAAGGTTGCTAGGCAAAACAACCCGTCGATGCACCTTCAGTGGGCAAAATAGCCCGTCAATGGGGTTAGGCACCTTTGGTGGGAAAAACAGCCCATTGGGCTCCTTCGGTAGGAAAAATAGCACATTGGTGCACCTTTGGTAGCCAAAATAGCCCTTTGGCAAGGTCGCTAGGTACCTTCGGTGGGAATAATAGCATGTCGACACTGTCGCTTGGCACCTATGGTGGGAAAAATCGCTTGTTGGGCACGTTCGGTAGGTAAAACAACACTTTGGTGCATATTTAGTGGGAAAAACAGCTCTTTGACCAGGACACTAGGCACCTTCCGTGAGGAAAACAACACATTAGTTCACTTTTTGTAGGAAAAACAACCGTATGGGCACCTTCGGGTGGAAAAACATCACGTTGGTTCACCTTCAGCGGGCAAAATAGCGCTTTGGCATGGTCACTAGGCTTCTTCAGTGGGAAAATAGCCTTATGAGCACCTTTAGTGGGCAAAACAAAACCTCAGCACACCTTCGGTGGGCAAAAAAGTCCTTGCCATAGTTGCTAGCCACCTTCAGTGGGAAAAACAACCCGTCAATGCACCTTTGGTAGGGAAAACAGCCTATTGGCACGGTCGCTAGGCACCTTCTATGGGAAAAAGAGCTCATTTGGCACCTTTGATGGGCAAAACAGAACCTCAGCACACCTTCGGTGAGTAAAAAAATACTTTGGCACACTCTCTAGGCACCTTCATTGGGAAAAACAGCCCGTCGGTGCACCTTTTGTGGGGAAAACAACCTGTTGGGCACCTTCGGTGGGCAACACAACATGTTGGTGCACCTTTGGTGGGCAAAAAGTCCTTTAGCATGGTCGCTAGGCACTTTCTATGGGAAAAGGAGCCCATTCAGTGGCAAAACAGCCCGTTGGCACCTTCGGTGGGAAAAACAGCCTGTTGGGAACCTTCGGTGGGCAACACAGCACGTTCGTGCACCTTTTGTAGGCAAAACAACACTTTGGCCCAATCTCTAAGCACCATTAGTGGCAAAAACAACATGTTGGTGCAATTTTGGTACGCAAAATAATCCGTCAGAACTGTTGCTGGGAGCTTTCAGTGCGAAAAACAGCCCGTCGGTGCATCTTTGGTGGGCAAAATAGCCCATTGGAAGGGTCGTTAGGCACTTTCAGTGGGCAAAACAAACCGTTGGTATACCTTCGATTGAAAAAATAGCCCGTTAGCACAATCGCTAGGCACCTTAGGTGACAAAAATAGCCTGTTTGGCACCTTTAGTGGGAAAAACATCCCTTTGGGCACCTTTAATGGGCAAAACAACACGTTGGTGCACCTTCAGTGGGTAAAACTGCCCTTTGGTATGGTCGTTAGGTACCTTTAGTGGGAATAATAGCCCATTTGGCACCTTCAGTGGGCAAAACATATGGTGCACCTTTGGTGGGCAAAACAACCCTTCGACATGGTCGCTAGTCAGCTTCGGTGGGAAAAAAAGCATACTGGTGCACCTTTGGTTGGAAAAACATCTTGTTGGAATGGTCAATAGACACCTTCTGTGGGAAAAAAAGCCTGTTGGGCACCTTCGGTGAAAAAAACAGCATGTTAGTGCACCTTCGGTGGGCAAAACAACCCTTTGGCACAGTTGCTAGGCATCTTCAGTGCATAAAACAACCCATCGGTGTACTTTCAGTTTGCAAAATACCCTATCGGTTGGGTTGCTAGGCACCTTCGGTGAGAAAAACAACTTGTTGGGCACCTTTCGTGTGCAAAATAACGTGTTGGTGCACCATCGGTGGCTAAAACAGCCCTTTGGCAAAGTCATTAGGTACCTTCGGTGCAAAAAATAGCCCATTTGGCACCTTCGACGGGCAAAACGACCCTTCGGTGTGGTCACTAGGCACCTTCCATGGGAGAAACAAAACATTGGTGCAGCTAGAGTGGGGAAAATGACCTATTGGCATGGTTGCTAGGCACCTTCAGTTCACAAAATAGCTTGTTGAGATGGTCGCTAGGCATCTTTGGTGGGAAAAAAAACCCGTTGGTGCACCTTCGGTGGCCAAAATATCCTATTGGTAGGCTCATTAGGCACCTTTTGTGGGAAAAAAACCCATCGATGCACCTTCAGTGGGCAAAATAGCCTGTTCGCATAATTGCTAGGCACCTTTGGTTGGAAAAATAGCCCACAGGGCATCTTTGGTGGGCAAAAGAACCCATCAGCAGGGTCGTTAGGCACCTTCGTGGCAAAAACAGCCTGTTGGGCACCTTCAATGGGCAAAACAACACATTGATGTACCTTCGATGGGTAAAATAGCCCTTCGATGTGGTCGCTAGGTACCTTTGGTGGGAAAAATAATCTGTTTGTCATCTTTGATGGGTAAAACACACATTGGTGCACCTTCGGTGGACAAAACAACCCTTCGACATGATCCCTAGGCACCTTCGGTGGGAAAAACAAACCTTCGACACGGTCACTAGGCACCTTGGACGGGAAAAACAACACGTTGGTTCACCTTCGATGGGTAAAATAGCCCATCCACACCATCGCTAGGCTTGTTCGGTGGAAAAAACAGCACATTGGTGCACCTTTGGTGGGCAAAACAGCCCTTCAATACAGTCTATAATCACCTTTGGTGGGGAAAACAACATGTTGGTGCACCTTTGATGGACAAAACAGCTCGTCGGTACAGTCACTAGGCACCTTTGGTGGGAAAAACAACCTATTGGTACACGTTCGACGGGATAAACAGCCCGTTGGTTCACCTTCGGTGGGCAAAACACCCTATCGACACGATCACTAGACACTTTTGATGGGAAAAACACCCTATTGGTGCACCTTCAGTGGGATAAATAGCCTGTTGGTTCACCTTTGATGGGCAAAACAGCCTGCCAACACGAACACTAGACACCTTTGGTGGGAAAATAAGCACAATTGTGCACCTTTGGTTGGAAAAACAACCCTTCGCTAGGCATCTTTGGTGTGAAAAATGGCACGTCGACACAGTCGCTAGGCACTTGTGGGGGGAAAATAGCTCATTGGATACCTTTACTGGGTAAAACAGCACATTGGTGCACATTCGTTGGGAAAAACAACCCTTCGACATGATCCCTAGGCACCTTTGGTTGGAAAAACAATACTTTGGTGCACCTTCGGTGGGAAAAATAGCATGTTGGTTCACCTTCAGTGAGCAAAACAACCAGTTGGCACTGTCGCTAGACACCTTCGGTGGGAAAAAGAGCAGTTGGTGCACCTTTGGTTGGCAAAACAGCCTATTGGCACAGTTGCTAGGCACCTTCAGTGTGAAAAACACCCAGTTGGTGCACCTTTAGTGGACCAAATAGCCGATAGGCACCGGTTGGGCACCTTTGGTGGGCAAAATGGCATGTTGATGCACGTTATGTGGGCAAAACAGCCCTTTGGCATGGCCGCTTGGCACTTCCAGTGGCCAAAACGGCCCATCAATGCACCATTTCCGGGTAAAACTTCCCATTGGCATGGTCGCTAGGCACCTTCAGTGGGAAAATATCACGTTGGTGCACCTTCAGTAGGAAAAACAACCCTTCGGCACAATTGCTAGGCATCTTTGGTGGGCAAAACAACCTGTTGGTGCACCTTCATTGGCAAAACAGCCCGTTAGGCACCTTCGGTGGGCAAAATAGCCTTTCAGCCTAGTCGCTAAGCACCATTGGTGGGAAAAACAACATATTGGTGCACGTTTGGTATGCAGAACAGCCCGTCAACACGGTCGCTAGGCACTTTCTGTGGGAAAAATAGCCCATTGGTGCACCTTTGGTGGGCAGAATAGCCCATTGGAAGGGTTTTTAAGCACCTTCTGTGCTCAAAACAACACATTGGTGTACCTAGGGTGGGCAAAACAATGCGTTGTCAAAATTGCTAGGCACCTTCAGTGGGAAAAATAACCGGCTAGGCACCTTCAGTGGGAAAAACAACCCTTTGGGCACCTTCAGTGGGCATAACAACACGTTGGTCCACCTTCAGTACTCACTAGGTACGTTCGGTAGGAGAAACAGCCCATTGGGCACCTTCGGTAGGAAGAACGACTTGTTGGTGCACCTTCGGTGGGCAAAACAACCCTTCAACATGGTTGCTAGTCACCTTCAGTGGGGAAAACAACCCCGTTAGTGCACCTTCGGAGGGCAAACAACACTTTGGCATGGTTGCTAGGTACCTTCGATAGGAAAAGCAGCCCGCTGGTGCACCTTCAGTTGGCAAAACAGCTTGTTGGCATGGTCACTAGGCACCTTCTATGGGAAAAAAGCTCGTTGGGCACCTTTGGTGGGAAAAAGAACATGTCGGGGCACCTTAAGTTGGCAAAATAACCCATCAGTGCACTTTCGGTGAGCAAAACAGCCAGTTGACGGGGTTGTTAGGCACCTTCGTAGAGAAAACAGCCTGTTTGACACCTTTGGTGGGCAAATAGCACTTTGGCAAGGTCGCTAGGTACATTCATGCACCTTCAGTGTGCAAAATAGCCCTTTGGCACAATCGCTAGGTGCCTTTGGTGGGAAAAATAGCACATTGGTGCACCTACAGTGGGAAAAATAGTACATTGGTCGCTAGACAGCTTTGGTGGGAAAAACAACAGTTAGTACACCTACATGGTACCTTCGGTGGCTAAAACAACTCATTGGCACAATCGCTAGGCAATTTCGGTGGGAAACATAGCCCGTTGGGCACCTTTGGTAGGCAAAACAACCCATTAGCAGGATCGCTAGGCACGTTCACTGGGAAGAACATCCTATTGGGCAACTTTGGTGGGCAAAACAACACATTAGTGTACCTTCGATGGGCAAAATGGCCCTTCAGTACAGCTGCTAGGTACCTTCGATGGGAAAAATAGCCCATTTGGCACCTTCGGTAGGTAAAACACACGTTGGTGCACCTTCGGTGGGCAAAACAACCCTTCAACTTGGTCGTTAGGCACTTTCAGTGGGAAAAACAACACGTTCGTTCACCTTCGATGCAGAAAACAACCCGTCAGTACCATCACTAGTCTCCTTTGGTGGAAACATAGCACGTTGGTGCACCTTTGGTGGGCAAAGCAGCTCGTCGACACGATCGCTAGGCACTTTCATTGGGAAAAACAGCACTTTGGTGCACCTTCGGTGGGAAAAATAGCCCATTAGTACAGTTGCTAGGCACCTTCGGTGCCAAAAACATCCCGATTGTGCACCATTGGTGGGCGAAACAGCTAGTTGGCACCAGTTGAGCACCTTCGGTGGGAAAAATAGCACGTTGATGCACCTTTTGTAGGCAAAACAACCCTTCAGCACGATAGATAGGCACCTTCAGTGGGCGAAATAGCACGTCAATGCACCTTTGGTGTTCAAAACTCCCTATTGCCATGGTCTCTAGGCACCCTCGGTGGAAAAAATATCACGTTGGTGCACCTTCAATGGATAAAACTGCGGTTCTGCCCAGTTGCTAGGCACCTTTGATGGGCAAAACGACCCATCGATGCATCTTTGGTGGGGAAAACAATCGGCCGGCAGGTTCACTACTCATCTTTAGTGCAAGAAACACACCGATGGGCACCTTCGATGGGCAAAATAGCACGTTCGTGTACCTTCGATGGGCAAAACAACCCTTTGTCAAGGTCGCTAGGTACATGCGGTGTGAAAAATAACTCATTTGGCATCTTCGATGGGCAAAACAACACGTTTGTGCACCTTCTGTGGGCAAAACAGCCCTTTGGCAGGATCACTAGGTGCCTTCGATAGGAAAAACAACACGTTGGTGCACCAGCAGTGGGAAAAATAGCCTATTGGCATAGTCACTAGGCACCTTCGGTGGGAAAAACAACCCGATGGTGCACCTTCAGTCATCAAAATAGCCTGTTGGTGCACCTTTGGTGGGCAAAACAGCCCTTCGGCACGGTTGCTAGGCACGTTCGATGGGCAAAACAACTCGTCAGTGCATCTTTGGTGGGCAAAATGTCCCATTAACACAGTCGCTATGCATCTTCGGTAGGAAAAATAGCCTAAGGGCACGGTTGCAAAGTACGTTCAATGGGAACAACAACCCGTTCGGCACCTTCAGTGAGCAAAACAACACGTTGGTGCATCTTCGGTGGGGAAAATAGCCCGTCAGCACAGTCACTAGGTACCTTCATTTGGAAAACAGCTGTTGGTGCAACTTGAATGGGCAGAACAGCCCATTGGCACGGTTGCTAGGCACCTTCGATAGAAAAAACAACATGTTGGTACACCTTCGGTGGGAAAAATAGCACATAGGGTACCTTTAATGGGCTAAACAGTACATTGACGCACCATAGGTGGGCAAAACAGCCCTTTGGCATGGTCTCTAGGCACCTTCGGTGGGGAAAACAACCCATCGGTACACCTTCAGTGTGGAAAACAACACGTTGGCATGATCAATAGGCACCTTCTACGCAGAAAAGAGCCCTTTGGGAACCATTAGTGGGAAAAACAATATGTTGGTGCACATTTGGTGGGAAAAATAGCCCTTCGACGTGGTATGTAGGCACCTTCGGTGGGAAAAATAACATGTTGGTGCACCTTCGGTGGGCAAAATAGCCCATCGGCACAGTCGCTAGGCCCCTTCAATGAAAAAAACACCCCGTTGGTGAACCTTCGTTGGGATAAACAGCCCGTTGGTTCACCTTCGGTGGGCAAAATAGCCCTTCGGAATGGTCACTAGACACCTTCAGTGACAAAAACACCCCGTTGATGCAATTTTGGCAGGATAAATAGGTCATTGGTTCACCTTCGGAGGGCAAAATAGCCCATTGGCATGGTCACAAGACACCTTTTGTGGGAAAAATAGCACGTTTGTGCACCTTTTGTTGGAAAAACAGCCCGTCGCTAGGCACCTTTGGTGTGAAAGACAACATGTTGGCATAGTCGCTAGGCATTGGTGGTGGGAAAAATAGCTCGTTGGGCTCTTCGGCAAGCAAAATAGCACGTTGGTGCACATTTGGTGAGAAAACAACCATTTGATATGAACGCTCGGCACCTTTGTTGGGAAATACAACACGATGGTGCACCTTCGATGGGAAAAACAACATGTTGGTTCACCTTCAGTGGGCAAAATAGCCCATCAACAATGTCGCTAGTCTCCTTAGGTGGGAAAAATAGCAGTTCGTGCTCCTTCGGTGGAAAAAACAACCCCTCAGTAGTGTCTCTAGGCACCTTCGATGAGAGAAATAGCACATTGGCACAGTCGCTAGGCCCCTGTGGTGGGAAAAATAGTTTGTTGGGCACCTTCAGTGGCAAAACAACACTTTGGTGCACATTAGGTGGGAAAAACAACCCTTTGACACGGTCGCTAGGCACATTCGGTGGAAAAAACAACACATTGGTGCATCTTTGGTAGGAAAAATAGCCCGACGGGCACCACCGGGTGGCAAAAAATCACGCTGGTTCACGGTGGGCAAAATAGCACTTTGACATGGTTCCTAGGCATCTTCAGTGGGAAAAATAGGCCATTAGGCACCTTTTGTAGGCAAAACAGCACCTCAGCACACCTTTAAAAGGAAAAAAAGCCCGTTGGAACAGTCTCTAAGCACCTTCGGCAGGAAAAACAACCTATCGGTGCATCTTCAGAAGGGAAAAAAGCCCGTTGGCATGGTCGCGAGGCACCTTCTATGGGAAAAAGAGCCCATTCGGCACCTTCAATGGGAAAAATAGCATGTTGGTGCACCTTTGGTGGAAAAAAAACCCGTTGGCACCTTCGATGCGCAAAACAACCTATTGGGCACCATCGATGGGTAAAACAACCAGTTGGCACAGTCGTTGGGTACCTTCGGTGGGAAAAACAGCCCGTTGGGCTCCTTCGACTGGCAAAACAATATGTTGGTACACCTTTGGTGGGAAAAACACACCGTTGGTGCACCTTCAAAAAGATAAACAGCTCATTGGTGCACCTTTCATGGAAAAAGTAGCCCGATGGGCACCTTTGGTGGGTAGAAAACACATTGGTTCACCTTTAGTGGGGAAAACACATTGGCACGGTCGCTAGGCATCTTAAGTGGGAAAAACAGTCCGTTGGGTAGCTTTAGTGGGAAAACAACACATCGACACACCTTCGGTAGGCAAAACAGCCCTTTGGTGCGCTCGCTAGGCACCTTTGGTGGGCAAAACAACCCTTCGTTGATGCACTTTCGGTGGGCAATAGGCCCAACGACGTAGTTGCTAGGTACCTTGGTGGGAAAGACAGTCTATTAGGCTCCTTCGATCAGTAAAACAGTATGTTGGTTCACCTTCGATGGGCAACATAGCCCCTCGGCACGGTCACTAGGCACCTTCTTTGGGAAAAACAACATGTTAGTGCACCTTTGATGGGAAACACAGCCCATCGGCACGGTCATTAGGCACCTTTGGTAGAAAAAATAATCCCTTGGTTCAACTTCAGTGGGCAAAACAACCCATCGGCACTGTCGCTAGACACCTTTAGTAGGAAAAACAACACGATGGTGCACCTTCTATGGGCCAAACAACCCGTTGGTAGGGTGGTTAGGCACCTTTGGTAGGAAAAAGAACACATTGGTGCACTTTTGGTGGGCAAAATAACCCGTTGGGATGGATGTGAGGCACCTTGGGTAGGCAAAACAACCTGTCAGTGCACCTTCGGTGGGAAAACAACTCGTTAGCATAGTTGCTAGGCACCTTTTAGGGGAAAAAGAGCCCGTTGGGCATCTTCGGTGGGAAAAAAAACATGTTGGTGCACCCTCAGTGGGAAAATAGCCTATGGGCACCTTCGGTGGGAAAAACAACCTGTTGGGCACCTTTGGTGGGAAAAATAGCCCGTTGATGCTCCTTGGTGGGAAAAACAGCTCATTGGGCACCTTCGGTGGGCAAAATAGCACATTGGCGTACATTCGGTGGGAAAAACAACCCTTCGGCACAATTGCTAGGCACCTTCTGCCAGTAAAAAAATTCATCGATGTACCTTTGTAGGGCAAAATAGCCCGCTGGCATGGTCTCTAGGCACCGTCAGTTGGTAAAATGGCCTGTTGGGCACCTTTGTTAGGCAAAACAACCAATCAGTGGGGACACTAGGAACCTTCAGTAGGAAAAACAGCCTGTTGGGCACCTTCAGTGGGCAAAACAACCCTTCGGCAAGGTTACAAGACACCTTTAGTAGGAAAAACAGCATGTTGGTGAACCTTCGATGGGAAAAACAGCCTGTCGGTAGGGTCGCTAGGCATATGTGATGGGAAAAATAGCTCATTGGGCACGTTCAGTGGGCAAAATAGCACGTGTTTGCACATTCAGTGGGAAAACAACCCTTCAACATGGTCGCTAGGCAAACTCAGTGGGAAAAACAACACGTTGGCGCACCTTTGGTTCAAGAAACAGCATGTTGGTTCACCTTCGATGGGCAAAATAGCCCGTCAGCACGTTCACTAGTCACCTTCCATGGGAAAAATAGTAGGTTGATGCACCTTCAGTTGGAAAAACAACTCGTCAATAAGGCCGCTAAGCACCTTCGGTGGGAAAAGTAGCACGTCGGCATGATCGCTAAGCTCCTGGGGTGGGAAAAACAGTTCGTTGGGCAACTTCGATAAGTAAAACAACACGTTTGTGCACATTCAGTGGGAAAAGCAACCCGTCAACATGGTCGCTAGGCATTTTCGGTGGGAGAAACACATGTTGGTGCACCTTGCATGGGAAAAACTGCCCGATGGGCACCTTTGGTAGGAAAAACAACACATTAGTTCACCTTCGGTGGGCAAAACAACCCTTTGACATGGTCGCTAGGCATCTTCAGTGGGAAAAACCACCCGTTGGGAGCCTTCAGTGGGAAAAACAACACATCGACACACAGTCAGTGGGCAAAACAACCCTTTGGCATGGTCACTAGGCACCTTTGGTGGGCAAAACAACCCTTTGTTGGTGCACTTTCGATGGACAAAACGGCCCATAGATGCAGTTGCTAGGTACCTTTGGTGGGAAAGATAGACTATTGGGCTCCTTCGATGGGCAAAACAGTTTGTTGGTTAACCTTTAGTGGGCAAAATAGCCCCTCGGCACGGTCTCTAGGCACCTTCATTGGGAAAAATAACACATTGGTGCACCTTCGGTGGAAAAAACAGCCCGTCAGCACGATCACTAGGCACCTTCGGTAGGAAAAACAACCCCTTAGTTCAACTTCAGTGGGAAAAACAGCCCATCGACACCATCACTAGACACCTTCGATGGGAAAAATAGCATGTTGGTGCATCTTCTATGGGCCAAACAGCCCATCGGTAGTGTGGTTAGGCACCTTCAGTGGAAAAAATAGCACATTGGTGCGCCTTCGGTGGGCAAAACAGCCTATTAGCAGGGATACTAGGCACCTTTGCTAGGCAAAGCAGCCCATTAGTGTAGGTTCAGTAGGGAAAATAGCTCGTTAGCACAGTTGCTAGGCACCTTCCCTCGGAAAAAGAGCCAGTTGGACATTTTTGGTGGGAAAAACAACATGTTGGTGCACCTTCGGTGGCAAAATAGGTTGTGGGCACCTTCGGTGACAAACATAGCCCATTAGTGCACTTTAGGTGGGAAAAATAGCTCGTTGGGCACCTTCGGTGGGTAAAACAGCATATTGGCATACATTCAGTGGGAAAAACAACACTTTGGCACGGTTGCTAGGCACCTTCTCGGGGCAAACACAATCTGTCGGTACACCTTTAGAGGGCAAAACAACCCGTTGGCATGGTCTCTAGGCAACATTAGTGGGGAAAAATAGCCCATTGGGCACCTTTGTTAGGCAAAACAACCCATTGGTGGAGTCACCTGGAACCTTTAGTAGGAAAAACAACCCATTGGGCACCTTCGGTGGGCAAAACAACCCTTTAGTACTATCACTAGGTACCGTTGGTGGGAAAAATAGCTTGTTTACCACCTTCGGTGGGTAAAACACTCATTGGTGCAACTTCGGTGGGAAAAACAACCATTGGACATGGTCACTAAGCACCTTTGGTGGGAAAAAACAACATGTTGGTGCACCCTCAGTAGGTAAAACAGCCCATTGGCACACTGGCACCTTCGATCAAAAAAACAACCGATTGGTGCACCTTTGGCAGGCAAAATAGCCAGTTGCCACCTGTTGGACACCTTCGGTGGGCAAAATAACACGTTGATGCACCTTTGGCGGGCAAAACAGCCCTTCAACACTATCACTAGGCTCCTTCGGGGGGCAAAACAACACCGTTAGTGCACCTTTGGTTGGCAAAACTGGCCATTGGCATGGTTGCTAGGCACCTTTGGTGGGAAAAACAGCACGATAGTGTACCTTCGATCGGTAAAATAGCCCATTAGCATAGTAGCTACGTACCTTCGGTGATAAGATAGCCCGTTGGGAACCTTTGTTAGTGAAAACAACCATTAGCAGGGTCGGTAGGCACCTTCATTAGTAAAAACAACCCATTGGGCACATTTATTGGGCAAAACAAGACGTTGGTGCACTTTCGGTGGGCAAAACAGCCCTTTCTTATGGTCGCTAGGTACCTTCCGTGCGAAAATAACCCAATTGGCATCTTCAGTGGGAAAAACACACATTGGTGCACCTTCAGTGGGCATAATAACCCGTCACTAGGCACCTTTGATGTGAAAAATAACACATTAGTGCACCTTTAGTGGGCAAAACAACCCCTCAATACAGTTGCTAGGCACTTCGGTGGGAAAAACAGCCCATTGGGCACATTCAGTAGGTAAAAAAACCATTCGGCACAGTCCCTAGGCACCTTCGGTGGGAAAAACATGTTGGTACACCTTCGGTAGGCAAAACAGCTCATTGACACAATCACTAGGCATCTTCGATGGGAAAAACAACACATTGGCACACCTTCAGTGGGCAAAGCAGCCCCTCAGCATGGTCGCTAGGTACCCTCGGTGGGAAAAATAGTCCGTTGGACACCTTCAGTGGGCAAAATAGCCCTTCGGCATGGTCACCAGGGACCTTTGATGGGAAAAAAAGCCCGTTGGGCACCTTTAGTGGGTAAAATGACACGTTGGTGCACCTTCTGTGGGCAAAACAGATTTTGGATGGAAAAACAGTCACCAGGCACCTATGGTGGGAAAAATAACCCGTTATTGCACCTTTATTGGGCTAAACAATTCGTTGGCACAGTCGTTAGACACCTTCAGTGGGAAAACAGCCTGTTGCGCACCTTTGATGGGCAAAACAGTGAATTGGCATACATTGGGTGGGAAAAACAACCCTTTTGCACAGTTGCTAGACCTATTCAGTGGGAAAAATAACCTATTGGTTCACCTTCGGTGGGAAAAACAACCCTTTGGTCGGTCGATAGACACCATCGGTGGGAAAAAAAATGGGTTGGTGCACCTTCAGTGGGAAAAATAGCCCCTCAGTAGGGTTGCTAGGCACCTTCGGTGGGAAAAATAGCATGTCAACTGGGTTGCTAGGCACCTGTGGTGGGAAAAAGAGCCCGTTGAGCACTTTCGGTACAAAAATTAGCATGTACGTGCGCCTTCAGTGGCAAACAGCCTATCGGCATAAGTGCTGTGCACCTTCGATGGAAAAAATAACATGTTGTTAAACCTTCAGTGGGTAAAACAACCCGTCGGTACGGTCGCTAGGTACCTTCGGTAGGAAAAAGCAACCCGTTACGCTCCTTCTGTGGATAAAACAACCCTTCATCATAGTCGCTAGGCACCTTCGGTGGGAAAAACAACACATTGGTGCACCTTCAATGAGCGAAATAGCCCATGGGCTCAGTAGGCATCTTTAGTGGGAAAAACAGCCCATTGGTGGACCTTTGCTGTGCAAAACAACCCGTTCGTACAGTCGCTAGACACTTTTAGTGGGAAAAATAGCCTATTGGGCACCTTCGGTAGGCAAAACAACATGTTGGCGCATCTTTGGTGAGCAAAATAGCCCATCGGCCAAGTCACTAAACACCTTCGGTAGGAAAAACAACATGTTGGTGCAAGTTTGATTGGCAAAACAGCCTGTCGGCATGATAGCTACGCAACTTTGGTAAGAAAACAACCTGTTGATGCACCTTCGGTGGGCAAAATAGGCCTTTGGCACGGTCACTAGGCATCGTCTATAGGAAAAACAACCCATCTGTTCACATTTGGTGTGCAAAATAGCCCACAGTCGCTTGGCACCTTCGGTGGGAAAAATAGCCCATTGGGCACCTTTGTTAAGAAAAACAACCCATTGAAGGGGTCGTTAGGCACCTTTGGTGGAAAAATAGCCCGTTGGGAACCTTGGGTAGGCAACACGACATGTTGGTGCACCTTTGATGGGCAAAATAGCCCTATGGTACGGTTGCTAGTTACCTTCAATGGGAAAAATAGCCCGATTGGCACCTTTGGTGGGAAAAACACACATTGGTGCATCTTCAGTAGGCAAAACAACCCTTTGACATGGTCTCTAGGCACCTTCTGTGTGAAAAACCACACGTTGGTGCACCTTCGGTGGGCAAAACAGCACGTTGGTGCATCATCGATGGGTAAAATAGCCCGTCGGCATGGTTACTAGGCACCTTCGATGGGAAAACAACATGTTGGTACACCTTCGGTGGGTAAAACAGCCCCTCAGCATGGTCTCTAGGTACCTTTGGTGGGAAAAACAACCCGTTGGGCATCTTCGGTGGGGAAAACAACCCATCGGCATGGTCGTTAGGCACCTTTAGTGGGAAAAACAACACGTTGATGCACCTTCCATTAGTAAAACAGCCCATTGGCACGAACGCTAGGTACTTCTATGGGAAAAAGATCCCGTTGGGCACCTCCGATGTTGCATCTTCAGTGGCAAGGTAGCCCTTCGGCATCGTCGCTAGGCACCTTCAGTGGGTAAATCAACCCTTCGATGCACCTTAGGTGGGCTAAACAACCCGTTGGCATGATCATTAGGCACCTTTTGTAGGGAAAAGAGCCCTTGGCCACCTTCGGTGGGAAAAATAACATGTTGGTCCACCTTCAGTGGCAAAAAGAGCCCTTCGACAAGGTCGCTAGCCACCTTCAATTGGATAAACACCTCATTGGTGTACCTTCAGTGGGCAAAACAGCCTGTTCGTGGGCAAAATAGTCTGTCGGCAAGGTCGCTAGTCACCTTCGGTGCAAAAAGCAATCCATTGGGTACCTTCAGTGGGGAAAACAACACATTAGTGCACCGTCGGTGGGCAAAACAACCCTATGGCATGGTTGCTAGGTACCTTTGGCGGGAGAAACGGCTCATCGGGCACCATCTGTGGGAAAAATAGCCTGTTGACATGGTCACTAGGCACCTTCGGTAGAAAAAATAGCACGTTGGTCCACCTTTGGTGGGCAAAACAACACTTCAGTAGGGTCACTAGGCCCCGTTAGTTGGAAAAACGGAATGCTGGCACGACTGCTAGGTGCCTTGGTGGGAAAAGCAACCTGTTGGGCACCTTTAGAGGGAAAGACAGCACGTTGGTGCACCTTCAGTGGGCAAGATAGCTCGTTGGCATGGTCGGTAGGCACCTTCAGTGGGTAAAACAACTCGTTGGCTCACCTTAAACAACCCATCGGCATGGTTGTTAGACACCTTTGGTGGGAAAAACAGCTCGTTGGGCACCTTTGGTAGGAAAAATGGCAAGTTGGTGCATATTTGGTGGTAAAAACAACACATTGGTGAACCTTTAATGGGCAAAATAGCACTTCGATAGGGTCCTTAGACACCTTCGGTAGGAAAAATAGCCCATTCGTGCAACTTTGGTGGGTGAAACAGAACTTTGGCACGGTCGCTAGGTACCTTTAGTGTGAAAAACAGCCCATTTGGCACCTTCAATGTGCAAAACACCACATTGGTACACCTTTTTTGGGAAAAACATCCATTCAAAGCGATCTCAAGGCACTTTTAGTGGGGAAAGTAGCACGTTGGTGCACATTCGAATGGCAAAACAGCCTGTCGGCAAGGTCGCTAGGCACCTTTGGTGGGAAAACAACCTATTGGTGCACCTTTGTTGGGAAAAATACCCCGTTGGCACGGTAGCTAGGCATCTTTTGTGGGTAAAACAACCTGTCGGAACATCTTCGGTGGGTAAAATAGCCTAATGGTACAGTTGTTAGGCACCTTCGGTGGGAAAAATAGCCCGTTGGGCACCTTTGTGAAAAAAACCATTAGCGGGGGGCACCTTCATTGGGAAAAATAGCACATTGGGCAACTTTGTTGGGCAAAACAACATGTTGGTGCACCTTCAGTGGGCAAAACAACCCTTTCTTATGGTCACTAGGTACCTTCATGGGAAAAATAGCCCGATTGACACCTTCGGTGGGAAAAACACACATTGGTGCACCTTCGGTAGGCAAAACAACCCTTCGACATGGTCGCTAGGCACCTTTGATGTGAAAAACAACACACTGGTGCACCTTCGATTGGCAAAACAGCCCCTTGAGACGGTTGCTAGGCACCTTTGGCTGGAAAAGCAACCCATTAGGGCATCTTCGGTTGGCAAAACCGCATGTTGGCATGGTCACTAGGCACTTCTGTGGGAAAAAAAAGCCTGTTGGGCACCATTGGTAGGAAAAACAACATGTTGGTGCACTTTCGGTGAGCAAAACAGCACTACAATAGAGCTGCTAGGCACCTTCAGTGGGCTAAGCAACCCAGTGCACCTTCTGCGGGAAAAATAGTTCGTTGGGAAAACAACACATTGGTGCAACTTCGGTGGGCAAAACAACACTTTGGGATGGTCGCTAGGTACCTTTAGTGTGAAAAATAGCTCATTTGACACCTTCGGTGGGCAAAATAGCCCGTTGGAATAGTCACTTGGCACCTTCGATGGGCACCTTTGTTAGGAAAAACAACCCATTAACGAGGTCGCTAGGCACCTTTGGTGGGAAAAATATCCCATTGAGCACCTTCTGTAGGCAAAACAATATGTTGGTGCACCTTTGATGGGCAAAACAACCCTTTGATATGGTTGCTAGTTACCTTTAATGGGAAAAATAACTCGATTGGATCCTTTGGTGGGAAAGACACACATTGGTGCACCTTCAGTGGGCAAAATAACCCTTCAACATGGTCGTTAGCCACCTTTGGTGTGAAAAACAACACATCGGTGCACCTTCAGTGGGTAAAACAGCCCTTCGACACGATCGCTAGGCTCCTTCAGTGGAAAAAACAACACGTTGGTGCACTTTTGGTGAGCAAAATAGGCCCTTGACATGGATGCTAGGCACCTTCGACAAGAAAAGTAGCCTACTGATGCAGCTTCGATTGGCAAAATAGCCTATTGACACAATCACTAGGCACCTTCTGTTAGAGAAAAAGAAGCATGTTGGGCACCTTTGGTGGGAAATTGAGCATGTTGGTGCACTTTCGATGGGCAAAACAGCACTACGGTAGGGTCACTATGTTAGTAGTACGCCCTAGGCCAATGGATATATGTGACTTTTGTACTGACATTCTGACCTATTAATAATATATTATGAGGTATTCTTTTATATATGTTGTTATATTATTTATGTAATGTGATTTACATTTCATGAATAGTATTAGGCTTATGTCATCAAGTATGTGACTTGATAGTAAAACCATAAGCATTATAATACTATTCTAAATTGTCCCTAGTCGATCATCATTGGTGGAATAGAAATTTTGATTATATTTCTTGTTGTGAAGTATAGTCCACTCCGCTATGAATTGTGAATACCCGGGCCATAGATGATCCAACAAGCTAGGCTCCTTCGGTGGGCAAAATAACCCCGCAGTGCACCTTCGATGGGAAAAATAGTTCGTTGGGCAAAACAACACATTGGTGCAACTTCTGCGAGTGAAACAACCCTTTGGCACGATCACTAGGTACCTTTGGTGTGAAAAATAGCCCGTTTGGCACCTTCAGCGGGCAAAACAACATGTTAGTGGACCATCGGTGGGCAAAATAGCCCTTTAGCACAGTTGTTAGGCACATTCGGTGGGTAAACCAACACATTGGTGCATCTTCAGTGGCCAAAGTAGCCCATTGGCATAGTCGCTAGGCACGTTCGGTGGGTAAAACAGCTAGTTGGCACCCGTTGGGCACCTTCAGTGGGCAAAATATCACATTGATGCACCTTTGATGGGAGAAACAGCCCTTCGACATGGTCACTAGGCATCTTTGGTGGGCAAAACAATCCATCAGTGCTCCTTTGGTAGGAAAAACTGGCCATTGACACAGTTGCTAGGCATCTTCGGAGAGAAAAACAGCACATTGGTGCACCTTTGTTGGGCAAAATAGCCTAAGGACATGGTTGCAAGGTACCTTAGGAGGAAAAAACAGCCTGTTGGGCACCTTTAGTAGGCTAAAATAGCACGTTGGTGCATCTTGGGTGGCCAAAATTGCGCGTTGGTGCACCTTCGATGGGAAAAACAACAGGTTGGTACACCTTCGGTGGGCAAAACAACCCCTCGGCATGTTGCTAGGTATCTTTAGTAGGAAATACAACCCGTTGGGCACCTTCGTTGGACATCCAAAATAGCTCCTTAGCATGGTCACTAGGCACTTCTGTGGGAAAAAGAGCCCGCTGGGCACCTTTGGTGGGCAAAACAACACGTTGGTGCACCTTCAGTGGGCAAAATAGCCCATTGGCACAGTCGCTAGGCACCTTCGGTAGGAAAAACACCCTGTTGGTGCACCTTTGGTGGGGAAAATAGCAAGTCGGGACGATCGTTAGGCACCATTGGTGGGAAAAATAGCACGTTGGGGCACCTTTGGTTAGAAAAATCCCTTTCCCACAGACACTAGGCACCTTTGATGGGAAAAACAGAATGTTGTGCACCTTCAGTGGGCAAAATAGCCTGTTGGCATGGTCGCTACACAATTCCGTGGGAAAAAGAGCACGTTAGGCACCTTCAGTGGTTAAACAGCACATTGGCACACCTTTAGTGAGCAAAACAGCCCGTCAACTATTGGAGTTATGTAAATATAGTGCTCTGGAAAGTAAGTGTATTTACATGTAACTTTATCTTCTTCAGTTACAGATTTGTAATGAAAATATTTATTATTAATATAACAAAAGAGTTTTTTTTTATTTATGTGAGCGTTATACATCTAGTGAAAAGGTACCAAGATTCTTTTGTAAGTAATATACATATACATAGAGATGTATGGGAAACATGAATATTATTAGATTCTAAATTAATTGATTCGCAGTTGAATAACCAAATTGGTCGCTTGATTATGATTTTAGACTGTAGTGTTGCGATTTATCTCCATATAAGTAAAGGAGTTTACTTCAAGAGAATGATGAGTTTCATATCATGATAGTAGTTGACTATCGATAATGGCACTATTAAA